>QQSS02182206.1:0-14146 GCA_003687565.2 Craspedacusta sowerbii
GTTTTGATGGTTATATGGGACCAACAGGAAAGACGGCAAATGGTCAGAAATTCCTAGAGTGAGGTTTCCACTTACAAGGTCAGGGTTTATGTTGTTTGTAATTGTCCAATTGTTCGTGCCGCTTGCTAAATTGTGTTCGTATGTGTTTGTGTATGTGTGTATGTGCGTGTCTGTAAGGGCAGATGGATTACATTTCTGGAATAACGTGTACATTAGAGAAGATTATTTTGAATTTGAAATAAAATATGTTTGAATGTTTTTAGTTATTAGCTGCGTGGGTAATCTTCCAGTTTTAGTCGCTAAATTATTTCGTACACTCCAGCGTGACCAGCTGGATAATCTGAAAGTTTCAGTTTGGCTTGCTATATTATTTCGCACACTCCAGCATTACCTAGCTGCTGATTGCATTTAAAGTTAAAAATGTTGTAAAGCCCATTGTAGGTGACTCCTGACCTTCTTGGACACATGTTGCTGTCTCTATTCCGTAATTTACATAGCCTACCCAAGCAGCTTATTGCTTCGTGTGAATTAAGCAGAAGTTGTTCACAGAAATGAAGGCATGAAACCATACAATTTTCCTTCACATTTTCCTTGTGGCCTTTGCATTTGCTTTTGGAAAAAGCTTTTAAATAAAGATTGGCTCTATAAGGTATTTAAGTCAACGTTATGTTTTTAAATGGTTGGTTAGATTGTGATTTGATTCTGGTTTTTATGTATTGACAGTTTCCTAGCTTGCTATACAGATGAAGCCAATAACAGCTCTGCGGTTAGAAGAGACGTGTAAAAGACTTATAGTGTTATGGTTTGCTGTAAACCATGGGTTCATTAATGCCATGATCTAATTTTACTTCGTACTGTGATTCGCTGTCCACTCTTGCAATTCAAAAACAAAAATTTTCTCATAAAATAGAGATAACAAGCAAGGTTATACAACTGTCCTTAAGAAATTTAGTGTGATAGAACAATATCACGTTAGTTTTTGAAAATTTTAGCCCTTGGTTAATAATTTTTCTCCACCTGGAAAGGGTTCCATTTTCAGCAAATTACACTTGATGTATAAGCATTTCAAAATCAGCTCTTGTTGTCTTTCAGTTAGCAAAAGAATTTAAATTATCAAATTACACATGTCCTTTCAGTATCCCGACTTCGCATTGAGCCTAAGCGTTGTAGCAGGGAAAAGTGAAATGACTAAGCTATGTTAAGCACTGGCTGTTCATTTTTCTTAGTACTTTTCATCTAAATAGAGCTGTTACTGCACGATGCATGATATCCTGAAGGAAGCATCTGTATGGGATAGTTTAACTTTATTTCTCAGTTATTGTCGGTTCTGTCCTAGGCTAGAATTGAATTCTCTTCAGAATGGCAAGGGCTGTTAGCCGAAGAACCCACAAGAAAAGCCTGCGCTCTAGTGAAAAAGGTGTGGGAAAAAATGCACGGAGCCTTCGTATCAAGAAATTTCGAAGAAGTGATAAGCTTCGAAGAATAGCTGCAAATTGTCTTTCTGAACCTGAGATTGCAAGCCAAGTATGCAAAGCAAGATCTGGCACATTGAAGGCTGTAAAGTTAAATCAAAAATTGGATTTTAGAGACAAAAAAGTTAAGAGAACATCAGGTTTAAATCATTATTCCACCACTAGCAAGATAGTTAGGAAAGTGCACCTGAAGCCATCTATGCACAAAATGACATATAAGAAAGGAAACCAAAACCAAATCGAAAATCAAAGCAAGCACTCAGATGACCGTACAAGCAGAAGCACTATTGATGATGGAGGTAAAAATGAACATGGCCTGCAATCAAGAGCAAATGTGCTTGCCCACAAGAATACTTCCTTGAGAAGAAAAGATGGAATGTAGGTTTTACTGTGTATGTGTGGCAAAAATGTTTATATGTGATCACATATACGTGCTGGTCTGGCGAGGCTCATTTTTCACACTGGCATGTGTAAAAAAGTTACCAGGGTCGCTCACATTTTCATGTCCATACATGATTTGTCATTGCTGGAGCCCTTTACTATTGAGTATGTTTAACTGTTTAGATGAATTGCATGTGCCAGATTTTTTCTTGTGCCTTTTCTAAGCATAAAGGATTACCTTCTTTACATGGGTTTATGGTAAGTTTGTGGCACTGCAGTTGTTATTTTAAATTCCTTATCAGTTGTGAGTCTGTATTGTATGCTCTTCATATTTTAATATTTGATGTGGTAAATATCAAGGGAATGTACTTGATAAGTATGTCGCTTCTTCTTTAGGCGCAAAAAAATGCCGTGCCAGAATCAGTCAAAGGAAAAAGCTGAGGAAGGAAGTTACAAGTAAGTTGGGTATCAATCTCTTGAAGTTGTTTAATTTGAATATATCCTGATATGCATGATGTCTTCTATACTGTCAGCTTGCCAGCAATAACCTTAAAAATGTTCTTTTAAGTGTTGCTAGGAATCGCTACTGTTGTATTTTATTTCATAGATTTGTTAATTTTGAAAATAAAGTTCCTGGCTTTCAAGGGATTCTCATGCTTACACACTCTGGGGTAATTCATTTGTTTTTTTTTTGTTTTGTTTTATTGTTCATGTTCATTAGATTAACCTTTAAGATTTACTGTGCTCAAAGAAGAACATGCAGCTAAATTCTTTGCCTTCTAAATTTCTAAATTGGGCCCTTGCAAGCTCTGACTGCTGTGCGTGGTATTTTGTTCCAACACCTAGCGTCCTTGTTAAATTGTCCCTGTTAAAGGCTCTTGTTCAAGTTGCAAATTAAAACAAGGATTGTTATCACTTATCATATTTTCAAAGAGAGACTGTTTGCTAGAACTTGTTTTGTTTTTTAATAAAGTAATGCCCTGGCATATGTTTTATGTGGATTTGGTTTGCTACTGATGCAAATATGAGTAGTCTCTGAGCAATAGCCTCATTTGGTTATCAGTTTTGTATCGGTTGTTTTGCTTCTGATACGCTGCGTAATGATAGCTTTATAGGTATGTGTGAACGTAGCGTTTGCATAGTACATTTTGATACAATTGTCTTTCAGGTCGTTGCTGTGTGCGGGTTTGCAGATATTGCCTTGTTGCATGGGAAGGCAGAGATATGTGGATACAATTTAAAAGTGCCTCGTGACGGGATTGTTGAGTTTGTCCCCCTGATTTCACCCTCTTCTTCCAGCTTACTGTGCATTAAGGATGCTAATTGTGAAGAGAAGGTATGAAAATTTTCCCTTAATGCCAGTAGGTCAGGTTTTCACGAAATTTAAAGTAGCTGGCAAATACCGTGAGCTTTAGCTAGAATCGCGGCAAGTCCACGCTGTATGCCTGGATCGTGCTCAGACATTCGCTGGAGAGGTTGCCACTGTTGGCCGATTGGAGGCTTCCTTTTGCTCGTTTCGCGTCTTGCCGTGGTAGCGTCTGTGGTTTTTGGCATGTACAGCGCCCTTTCGCTTGCAATAATCCGGTGTGCCGGCATGGCATTACTGCATCTAGTGTCGTTGTCAGATTCCATGCCTTTCTTCTCTTCAGGATTTGTTTATGGGTCTTTATGTTCCTTTGGCAGAAGTCGAGATGCCTTGCGTTGGGCATCTTTACTCGTCGCATCTTTAGGTCGTTACTTGTCGCGTTCTCGCATCCAGATTGCTCCCAAGTTACTTTCATTACTTCTGCTATCGAAATAACCTCAATTTTCATCTGTGGCGTCTCATTTATCTTCCGATCGTTCTCCTGACGGCGTGAGTAGGTTATAATTTGTAGGTGGGTGAACTTACGGTTCCTGAATTGGTTTAGCATGAAGGCTTAGTGGTAACTAACCTGTGTTCTTAGCATATTAAGACCTCCTCCTTTAAAGACGTGCACTTCCCCGATACGCCAGATCAAACAACTTCTATCAGACACCAGTCTTCCTTGCAAAAATTTGATCAACCTGGTTTAAGGTCTTCTCTGGCTTAGGTCATGCGTCCAAGTCAGGTTCTAATCCCTACATGTTTCAGCACCGAGTTAGCCAATCAAGCTCCTTAATTTCAAGTCAACTTTAACACAAGCAACTGCTTTCCGTTCAAGTTGCCACCTGCTCGATGCCGTGTTTGCCTATGCTCTTACTAAGGTTTCTTTCGTGGTTTACGTAAGTATGCGCGGAACATTTGAATTTCCACCAGTTGAATACTGGGTTATCCTATAATACCGCTCAGGCTTAAGTCGTCGTTGCTTACTCGTAAACTGCGCCTACCTGATCACGCATCGCTTGCAATGGCAAGCTTGTGTAGAGCAGGGAGGGTATTCAGGTGCTCTTCTTAGCCGGGCTAGAATTGCTCCTTATTAATGGCTGCCGTGTTAGCATATGTTAAGTTGACTGAGTTCCATTACGAAGGAGTTGATAGAGAGTTGCCCGGTGACTTACTTACCTACTTTCCGGTCTTGTTTTATCCCCCATGATGATCGAATGGATAAGCTTGTCGTTGTCGTTCGTTGGATACGATTGTCGTCCGTTGGATACGATTGTCGTCGGTTGGATACGAATGTCGTCAGTTGAATACGATTGTAGTCGGTTAGATCGATTGTCGTCGGTTGGATACGATTGTCGTCAGTTGGATACGAGTGTCGTCGGTTGGATACGATTGTCGTCAGTTGGATACCAGTGTCGTCCGTTGGATACAATTGTCGTCGGTTGAATGCGATTGTCTTCCATTGGATAGAATTGGCGTCGGTTCGATGCTACCGCCTTCCGTTGGATTTAAACCTGTTTACACTTCTTTAAAAGATAAGGTTGAAGGCGGGTAGATGCGTAGGAATTTGTGCGTGCCTTGTAATTTGTAATATACAATTGAAGCGTCAGTAATTTCTCTACGTATCTTTCCTTTTGATTCGCTAGCGTATACACGGTTCGGGAAAATTAGTATCGCATATAATGTCCGCGGCGTGCATTTGAAGAAATTAATTATTTCAAGGTCTTCGAGTTAACCATGTTTTTAATTGGTATAATAATGTAACGTTGCTTGATGGCTGGGTGCACTGTATGTTTAACTTCATATAGATTGATAGGAGGACGCTAAAAGTCATTCTCAATAGCATATGTCCCTCGCTGGTGGATGCGATAAAGAAGAAAATTAATTCGCTGGTCAAAGTTGCTGCCAACTACTCCTCCATGTTGTTATTGAAAGATCCCGTCACTTGCGTTATCCCGTATTTGCACCACATGAATGTCGCTCAGCATCTTCCTCGAGAACTTGAGGTGACGATCATCTTTCGTTTTTGGTTGGGTTTTTATGTGTTAGTATTTGTATTTATATTTATTGCGTGATTTATAGTGTTTTTCGAAGTACTTTTTTCCCTAACTCAAATTAGTACCAAGATTCATTCAACTGACTTTGTTCTCTCGTTTTTGCATTGCAATTTATTGTGAAATGCTTTTTTTGCAGAGTCTTTCACGCAGACACATCAAGGCATAACGTTTTGTTGGGTTTGCTGTTTACAGTTTGCTGATAAGCCTGCTGAAGAGTTCGCTTTGCTTTGTGACAGAAGATAGTGCATAGCTTGTAGCGTGCCACGGGCGAACGTCATGGAAGCAGCTTTCAAGTCAGGTTTGGATGGTGGCGTGCAGGATCTGTCCCGAGCTAGCTTAGTCAGCGAAACAAGTGATCTCACTGACCAGCGGATTGTGTTGTGGGTCTGTAAACAATCAACGGAAGTTTGTCCAGTTGGTCGGGGCGACGTGTTGAAAGGAGCATTTGAGGTCGCCATTCCGAGCAATCTACGTGTTCATGATCTTTTTGCGAGAGAAGCTGTGAGTTCGAGATGAAGAA
The DNA here is from genome assembly GCA_003687565.2 of Craspedacusta sowerbii. NCBI lineage: Eukaryota > Metazoa > Cnidaria > Hydrozoa > Limnomedusae > Olindiidae > Craspedacusta > Craspedacusta sowerbii. The sequence goes on from QQSS02182206.1 coordinate 5,776, forward strand.
TGATCATCTGTGCATAAAGATTCTATGTTCGTATTGTGAGGCTGCGAAGAGCTGCTGTTTCATTGCGGTGTTAAGTCCTCTGATAATTTATTTGTTGTTCTCTCTAATCCCTAAATGTAGTTCTACGAGGTGTCTGACTGCAAGCACCCTGTTTTTTCCGAAAATCACTTGCATCCTGCCTTGACTAGAGTTCAGGAGAAGCTAGCAGAAGATGGTGAGAGCGATATTGCTGTGTTTTTATGTGAAGATTGATTTGGCATGCTCTTATGTGCGTGTTTTGGCATGTCTGTGGGTTTGTACTGGTATTTGTTCCGGATGTATCCCGGGCCGCCTCGGTGTTGTTGTTGCCTGCGTTCCCATGTCCCAGGGTAGCTGGATTCGTGGGTTGCTTCGGCAGCACATTCCTACCAAAGTGCGTCATAGACACGTGAGCATGCATTTTCTTCTTCTGGCCATCTGCTTCAAGATCGTGCATCTTCTTTATTTATTTCCTCATTCTCTCCTCTTTTCGATTGGTAGCCTGTTTCGACCTTTTCAATCCTCGAATTTTGCTGATTAACGTTTTCTGCGCTATATTGCTACACGTTCACTTCGCATATGCTAGTTTTTGAAGGCCTTTATAGTTAGACTTGTAATGGTAAGTAAGAAAGTGCTAAATGAAAATAATGAATTATAAATATATAATAATAAATTTCGCATTGGCTTCGACCGTGATGTACGTCAAAATCAGCAACGAATTAAACGTGTATTTGTTCTGGTTCTTAGTGGCGCTGTTGTTGATTTTGTTGTTGATTTTGTTGTTTTTATTGTTGTTGTTGTTGTTGTTTTTAAGTGTCCTTATTTCAGTAAGACATTTCCATTGAGATTCCGAACACGTTTTATTGCGTAGCGAAGCTGGTAATGAGGTAGATTAGGCAACAGTTGTGTTTTATCGGGGCTTTTGTTTTCGATATTCCTGTCAGGTCCGGCTGGCTTCTCTGTCATGGTCTGTGGAGGTTCAAACGTTGGGAAATCTACATTGAGCAGATACATAGTCAACAACTTGCTGAACAGGTATGTCCCATTACATGCGCCGTGTATGACATATATTAGTTTTCCTGGTCTCGTCGATTTACTAATTGCTAATTACTAAAAGCTCTTGTTTGGACGAGCACTGTTTGTTTGGCTTGGAATGTTGTATAGCTGAAGCCATTTGCTGCTGGCATTTGTCGATTTTTGCTTTGGGTAGCAGTGCAGTTCGTTATTGAGACAAATGGTTAGCTAAGCCACTGTTTATTTGACCTCGGATCGGCTGCTAGGACTTTACGAGCGCTAGCATGTACAATAGACCGATGCGTGAAAAGGAAAAAAAATGATAACAATAAATAAATAAAAAATAACAATAAAGAAATTTTGCTTTGAACTCTCGAATTACGTGAATTCGGCTCTACTCGTCATTGCTAATCCATGTTTATGTAGTTTAAGTATTTAAAATTTATTAAAGTAGAGCTTAAAGTTTAAGTGTATAAAATTTATAAATTATTATAAGTATTTAAAATTTCTGCGGTTGGGAAGGGGTGTTGCCAAGTGATTGTCTCAGTTGAATCGCCTGTGAACTCCTCTTAGGATTGCGTCAAAACTGATGATGAGTTTCGGTTATGTAGGTTTGGTGACCTAAGTAGTCATCTGGCTAGTTGGCTCTCCTGTTTTTCTTTTATTAGTCTGGATGAAGTATTCTACTTGGAATGTGACTGTGGCCAAACGGAGTTTACACCAGCGGCTATACTTAGTTTAGTCAGGCTCACAAAACCAGTGTTAGGACCAGCATATTCCCATCAGCTGAGGCCTGTCAAGTATGTAAATTAATTGATCTATATCTTTGTGTGTGTGTGTGTGTGTGCACTGTGAGTGCAACAAAGATTGATTTTGTTTGTGAAGGTTTTTTGTGTTCTTAAATGGTAAACAAAATGCCTTGCTTGCCCTTGTAAATGCGAACAGACGGGCCTTACATTGTCACTGTTGTCCCCTGTATTTCTGGTGATGATATTCCTTTTATGCGCACTGTGTATCACCGGTTGCAATTCTTAGACTTGAGCATTTCTGAGCGTTCCTGGGTCAGACGGGGAATAGTTCTTTAATGCATGCCATGATTTGTTAGCGTAATCCCTTCCTTGGCTTCGAGAAATTTGTCTTTGCCAAGCTCTGCGTCCTCAGCTGACGGGGTGCCTATTTTTTACGGGGGCTGCGCGATTACATTACACATTGTTTTGCTTGGCAGGAGTTTCTTTTACGGCTACAATTCGCCGAATATTGCGCCGACAGATTACATTAGCCTTCTATCCGAGCTGTTCAAGGAATACTGGTTCGAGTACGGGCATCGATCTCCTCTTATCATCAACCAGCATGGTTGGGTCAAAGGTAGTAGGCATTAGCAGCGCCGGATGGCTATGCGGTGTCTTACGTTATTGGTGTATCTATTTATTATGTGTATTATTATTATGTATTATTGCTCTATCCATGTATATCCATTGCTGTATCTATGCGATTCTAGCACGCTTGTTCTGAATGCTGACATATCAAAGTATTGTGCTTTGTTTGCGGAAGTGTTCATACTCTTGCCTGGAACACACGGCTGCTGTGCATGAGCTTAGTGCGGTGGTGGTGCGCTTATATAAACGGAGGGAGCTACCAGGAGGCGTCCTAAATCCAGAGTGGTGTCTGATCGAGCCTGAGGGTGAGTGGTCTTCTTCGGAGTGGGCATTGGTGGTTACTTGTGGATACTGCTGCAGCGTGTGAAGCAAAGTCTGCGTTAGAAATGCACCGGATTTGATCTGATTCGGGTGGATTGGTTTTGTCGAAATGGCACCCATTCTGTTTTTCTATACTGTAAACGTGCTTAGGATAATAGCGTTTTAGCATAATTACGTACTAACCTAACGTAATAACCTAGCGAAATAACGTAATTTGGGTAGCGACGTCTTGGTTCTCCGTGGCACTCAAAATGCTAGTCCATGCTGGTCATGGGATTTACTGACGGCGTGGGTTTGTGTAAGCGTGGTAGTCCCGTTGTGGCTATAAGTTACCTGCCTCTTTCCCTGCACCCTCTCAGTTTTTGACCTAAGCGATGACAGGGGCTGTAATTTTTTTCCTTTTTCAGCGTCTTTCTATTAAAAATAGCCATAGGCGGTTTCCGATAATTGCAGTGCATGTCATTGAGAGCCGCCTCTCAATACCCTGTGACGCGTATCGATTTCCTGCTGGCCCCTTTTTTCGATATGGGATCTCGGGGATACTAAAATTGAGAGGTACTGAAGCCATGTTGGTGATCGCTGGGCCAGATCTTTATACTGGAGTACGTTCGGAAAATAGCTAGCATTTGTTTATATCCGAAGGCAGTTGTTGGAACATGGCTGTCTTTGCGCCGAGTAGAAACGACGCTTTTTCGTACCTTCTTCATGTCTAGTGATTGGTGTTGTTGCCTTTTGTTGAATGGTTACGGCAGAGACGCTTTGCTCTAATCATTGCTCGAGTTCTTCCAATTGCTGCCGTCTCACTTTAACTAGCGCAATTTCTACGTAGTCGCGTTAGATTGGTGCGTTTCATATACTTACTTCCTGCACTTCCGATCTTAGGGTGATGATGTTTGGAAGCGTACTTGTTGTATACATTTTCCACGAACATTAATACAATATCCTTCGCATAATTAAATGCATATAAAGGAGTACAATTGCTCATAAACTAGGGACACGCCTGGCAACAAGTCACGCCCATGTAGAACCAGAGAAGAATTTTCGCTTACGAACTACTCAAACGCGATCAAGACTGCAATGAAACTACCCACAACGTACACACCCATAGTTAAGTATGACCCAGCAATGTGCAACACTATCAACATATACGTACTGGAGGTGCAGAGGAGGTATGCGTACGTGATATGTGTGTGTGTGTGTGTTGATCTTTGATCGGTTCCGGTCGCAGCATACGTAGTGCTAGTGTTATGCCCCTGGTTTATTTATGCATTGGCCAGCAGCGAGCTTTTGCCGATTTTGGAACTCGGTGTCCGGGGAATATAAGGCGGACGGCTGATTTATGAGACAATGTACAGCCTCTGGGAGCGCCTTATGGTTCCGGAAAATACGTTATTAGCTTCGTGAGTGGTCTCTTTGGATTTAGGTTCATAAATTACAAACCTTATTAGATCTGCTTTTTGTTTGATTGGACTGTCGAGCACTTTAAGCGTTTCTCAATATTGTGAACGAAAGTCGTGAACATCTTAATTTTCGTTCATTGGTCGACTATTATACGAAAATTCTAAATATTGGCACATTCAAGCTACCCCAGAATGTATTCTTTCGTAGCAGATACTTTTAAGGGGGTGTTTTTTTTTTTACATCAAAGAAGCAGCTGGGAAGGGTAGGATCATCAAAGTAAAAAAAGAGGAAAAATTTGCATTGGCGTATCGTCCTACCTACTGTGCCGTCAGCTGATTGTTTGTCATGAGCGATCTATGAGAATATGGGCTTTTTCAAAAACACTTCTCGGAATCTTCGTCTTTGACTTAATGAATATCGTGTCGTGTTTAGCTTGTACCGTTGTTATTACTGCAACTACTCGACCTTGACTTTGCTACTCTGTCCAAGTAAAAAGGCAAATATTTAGCTAAAGCAGTATTTAGTCCGGCCTTCAACTGCTGCACGGGCATTACGAGCAACTTAGTGAAGCCGATGTGCTGAACGTTAACATAGACCTTTCTTTGGCTTTCAATGGACCGTACAGAGGGGCTCATTTCACGTGCGCACACAAATTTTGAGTATATATATATATATATATATATATACCCATGGAATGCGAAGCTTCGAAAATTTCTGCAGATGTGGGGTTTGGTCTGTTGGTCTGCCTCTGGGTAATCTTTTACTTTTGCTCAGCATATTAATGCATGGTATTTCGAAGAATAGGGTCCTTCGTAGCCGACGATCGTGATTAGAAGCGGGCGTTCTGCCTGACCAAGTTAATGCGAGAGCAGCATTCGAGATTTTGCGAAGAAATCAGTTGTGTGTCAGTCGGACAAACTTCTGTAAACAAGTTGTCGGCGTGAATTTTATCCCAGACGTTGGCCACAGGGTCAGAGTAGAGCTTTAAATCGTCGTTATGGACAGCGTTCAACATGAACGGGGAATTTTTTGAGGTAAACAGCACTTACCTGAATCGGTAGCTGGTAATTTCGCTGTCTGGATTCCAATGACCGATGACCAATAAAAAATTCGTAAAGATTCGGTCGTTCTCGTCCAGTCGCACGATCAAAACGGTTTCTCGTTATGGATGTCTTCGGAATTTGTAGTGATCTCGGTAGTGGTAGGCGCCTCGGCAGTTGTTGTGATCGACTCGGTGGTGGTAGGCGCCTCGGTAGATGCGATGGCCTCGGTAGTTGCGATCGACTCGGTAGTATTAGGCGCCTCGGTAGTGGTTGTGATCGACTTGGTAATGCTAGGCGACTCGGTAGATGCGTTGGCCTCGGTACTGACCTCGGTAGTGATAGTGACTTCGGTAGTAATGATCACCTCGGCAGATGAAATTGACCCGGCTGGCGTCTCGTTAGTAGTAGAGGACTCGGTAGTTGTGATCGACACGGTAGTGGTAGGCACCTCAGTAGTTGCGATCGGTAATTGCACTGTAGAATCGATTTTAGTATGATTTCCACTTGCCTGTAGCTTGAGGTCGTACAACGTGACTCGCTATCGTCGATCATCCCTCCTGATTCTTCGCAAAAATTATCAATGTCGTCCAAAGGGTAATGTATAGATTAACTGCTGTTGTAACGTGGTGAGGTCGGCGTGTTTTGCGGGAAGCTCCGTGACGAGCTTACTTACTAGTTTGAAGCCCGGCGCTTGCTTCGAATGTGCATCCTTTGATTCCTTTAGTCTCTTGATCGCTCGGCCTCGGTGATATCGCCACTGTCCTTCTAGTGCCTTCATTGTGGTTGCCATTTCTCTGGTCACGGCACCAAATCTAGAGAACTAGTTCGATAGGCGAAGAAGGCCGGTGGTCTCGAATTGGATTCTTATTTTTGTTCTGGTCCAATTACATTTTGGACGCACATTTATACCAAAAACACAGTCACGTAGTTAAGTACAAGAAAAGGATAAACTGCTCATTAAATAGCTATAAGCAGAGACACACCTTGCAACATCATCACGCCCATGTTGAGCCAGTATAAAATTATGCTTACGGACGACACAAACATGACTAGGACTGTAATTAACATGCTAAAGACATACAAGCCCATAATTACGTGACCCAGCAATGTACAACATTATCGACAATATTTCTCGAAATATCACATCTGTCTCGAAACGAATATCATGTATTTTATTATTTATGTTCTTTCCTTTAAAGTTTCAACCCCCACAGCGTGACCGCCCGTGCAAATGGTTCTGGCTGCATGTAGTTAATGCTTGGATCAAACCTCGCACTTCTGACGCGTCGAACGTAATAGTTTAATTCGACGCGGCAGAAGTGCGACGTTTGAATCAGTTCAGTGCGGCTGCTTAATTTCGTGCGGCAATTATTTCGAGCTCGGCAGAGCTTGGCGATCTATTTGACTTAAGTCCGACTCCGTTTCTAACGTCGTACTTCTGCCGCGTCGAACTAAATGCATAATTAAAATTTTTACCCTGATTGGTCGTGTTCTTAAAAATGCGCATGGGCACTTGCGCTCTCCATTTTAATCACGATGAAAGAACATGCAGACTGCGATGCCACCAACCCAAGCAAGAGAAATTAGGCTGTGGTCTTGCACGATAATTGTATGCACTGCACAAAAATTCAAGAGCCATCATTTAGAAGCGTGCGAGAGTGTTAATGGAATTAAATTCGACGTGGCAGAAGTGCGACGTTTGAACCAAGCATAACCTCCATGCGTTGGCTCCCAAACCTGCTCTAAACTGCTGGCGCTGGGCAAATAATTTGGTGAGCTAAAGTAAAAGATTACCCTGGCTGCCTGTATTGAGCGTGAGAGAAGTGGACTTCTTACTGGATGGATGTTTTGAGGCGATCGAGATGGGCTTATCTCCGTTCGCAGGTCGTGGACTGCAACTGCTCGTCGACTGTGTGAGACTGATGGCTCCGTCGATCGTTATTCAGCTGAATTCTCTCGACTTCCACAGTCGGAACCTTCATCGCCAACTCTCCGCAGACTTTGTCGAAGAAGCTCAAGGTTTTTCCACTGCGCTGGGCATGAACAGGTCAGCATACGTCTCCTTCTTTTAGTATTGTTCATATTTCAGTCGCCATTAATGTCATCTTCAAAGTATGAGCGTAGTTATGCCCGCGCGATGCGCGTCTCTTATGCGTGTCTTTGTTATGCATACCCGCGCTTCCCGCAAATCAGTCGCCCGTTAAAAGTTGCAGATTCTTTAAATACGATGCTATCGTAAAGTTCTATACGCTGCTGTTTATCGCCATATGTAATTGCCCGTTCCGTGCTTATTGAATGCCTGCACACTACCTAATGGAGATTTCAATAAGAGTAGCCTGGACCTTCGTATTTCCAATAAAAGGCCCGTGATTTTTGAATGATCTGCCTAGCCCTCACAGGAGCTTGTGTGCTTACCGTACCAAGGAGCGAGCCGCTGCCTATTTAAATAAGTCTTCGTCCTTTCATCGTCTAGCTTGTCTGGAATGCAAAAGGAAGCTTCATATTGCAGCATATACAAGCCTGCGAATTCTCGGAGTTTCGAGTACCTAGAGTAAGAACGATTGTTTCCCTTCAAGTTTGTTAATTATTACGTTTTCGACCATCCTCAGATTTGGATATCTTAAAATAGTTAGCCGAATCGAAAATTGTTGCGCCGGTGGTGAAAATTGGCTAGAAATTAACGGTGTTCGTGTAGACTACTGGTTTGTGTAGACACATGATGCGCTTGGACAATTCCCGATAGGACATGGGCGTTCAGCCTTTTCTGCCTTGGAAGGGGCCGCCGAATTAAGTAGACTAGATCTTGCTGTACTAGGCATGTTTACCTGCTCTGGTGTGCTGTTTCAATGCGTTTCAGAGCGAAAAAGTCGACCACGTCGAGGAACTTGGCTCTGATGGCGTATTTCAGTCACTTGTACGCGCACGAGTTTGAGGCATTCGTGAAAGCTGAGCGGGATTATAGAGCCTGGAAGCCGACGTGCCTTGCTGACGTGCCCATGAGGAGGATAGCGTGGAATCGTATCGCTGTCCACGTTGTTCACGAACAGGCAAGAATATTTACCAACTAGCTGCCATTCGCCTGCTAGCGTTGGATAGATTGGCATGTAGGTAGGTAGGTAGATAGGTAGGTAGGTAGATAGGTAGGTAGGTAGGTAGGTAGGTAGGTAGGTAGGTAGGTAGGTAGGTAGGTAGGTAGGT
>QQSS02182217.1:0-14145 GCA_003687565.2 Craspedacusta sowerbii
TATGTATGTATGTATGTATGTATGTATGTATGTATGTATGTATGTATGTATGTATGTATGTATGTATTTATGTATGTTTCTATGTATGTTTCTATGTATGTATATGTATGTATATGTATGTTATATGTATGTAAATGAAGTCTCCAATCTGCAAGTGATATTGAATATGTAAAGCTGTGATGGCCTTAGCCATTGTAGCCATTGACAATAGCTATAGGTGGAGTATGCAAAATCTAGGTCTATGATATGGGCCTGTGCTTCTTCACTTTTGGTTTTTCAGTTTTACAGTAATTCTCATGGGATGTCTGAATTTGCCCTTTCTCTTGAAAGGTAGTCTGTCCACACTGTTCACTTCTGGTTTTTCAGTTTTACAGTAATTCTCATGGGATGTCTGAATTCTCCCTTCCTCTTGAAAGGTAGTCTGTCCACTCCAAGACTCACTTAATCAGCTGTAAAAGCATGTATGTTTATGACTCTTGAGCTGGTTGATCTTTTGATCACCTTAGCTCCAATGACCTGATATAAAAGCATCCCATTATTTGGAGGGTTGCAATTATCTAAATCTAACCAAGCTGTGCTGGGTGGGATGATAATAGACTCAAACTTATATAATGTGTGACGATTTTGTTATTAGGAGTATGCATTATAGCACTTTTCATGATAGTTTCCATTATGAATTATAAACTCTGGACATGTGTTTTGACCATCATTCATGTTCTTTCGTTATTGTGATCTCCTTGAATCAATGCAACATGGTGTGAATGTTAGTGGCAGTATAATAATTCTGTTTTATGCATCTTGGGGGTTCTTGAGATTTGCTGGAATTATGTTCCAGAATCTATTCATTTTGGGGCCTGAGCTTGCAGGTGTAGATGATTTTGAGAGGCCTAGACACCCCAGCTGGGTACGAAAATGAGCTTGATGTAAATTCTTAATCTTACAGCCTGATCCAGATGGATGGATTCCTATGACTGTTATTCTTGAAAAGGTTTGTATCGTTATATGTCATGTTCTGTTTTGTTTACGGTTCTCAGTACCTAATGGAATTTATTCGTGCCAAGATTGTGTTGCACTTTTTGTGCCTGGAGTTGCTTGCATTGTGCCTGATATCATCCGTGCCTTGTTTACAATCTGTGTCTTGGCTAATATTTTTTTGTTATTTTCATGTTCTTGCTTCGCCATTTGTAAAAATTTCATCAAGTATAGATGTATCATTGTTTCATGTGCAGTTGTTAGGAGGTACTGGGGTGGGAAGCCCCTACATTTATCAGGTAGATTAAAGGCTTTGAAGGGTTTGTTTCTTATTACTGGATGATGTTTTGAAAGCCCTAGATTTTAGCCTCGGCATATCTAATTACACTCCAGAGATGCCCGCTATGCATCTCGGGATCACCAATCAATCAATCAATCGATCTATTAGTTTAGCGGCGATACGGCATCGATGGTCCCGCTGTTGCTGCCCACATGGCATCACGTCGAAGGCACCATTGTTTTGGGATCGCCAAACTGTTGCATTCGTATTTTTTGTGCACACGTAATTTTTTTTGCATGACAGCTTAGCTGTCGGGAACAAGGAATTCCGCTTTACAATCATGGCAGGTAGAAAAAAGACATGCTGGACCGCGGTAGTGCGTTTGGCGAGCGGATTCCGAAATTCAGTTGTTGCCTGGCCTTCGGTAGTACGAAATGCCGAAACGAACGCATTGCCGGCTGTGCTGTAGCTCATGCTCCTTGCAGTTATGCAACAAAATACCTTTGTGTCGCGGTCGCTGGTAAACCATGGCCGATTGTAGAACCCAAAGTATTAAACAATGCGTGTTGTTATTATTCTTTGTCTTTTTGCGAGTTCGCAACAAGTGGCAGGATATTGTCACGGTTCACCGCCTATAAGTACCATGTTCATTGTTGATCAGTGCTGTAGTTGAGACCTGTGCAGCTGCACTCGCGACAAAATTTCAGATGCTATTTCCTATTTTATTACATAGTTGGTGCGTATTCCAGGGTATTGTGCTACTTCGGCACTCTCTGTATGCTATTTGTAGAGTAAGCGCCATCCTTCGTGTGAAGTAATTGAGGTGCTTTCTTTAGGGTTCGTGAGAAATCTCGTAAACTCGCGATAGCGCTGCTCTAACCTGCCTTGTGAGCTCTTGAGAATGGACGGGAATAAAAATAGCTGGAAAGATTTTCAGTTGCTCTGCTCGGGCGTGAACACTGAAACCCAACGTTATCCTGAAATCCGCTTGTTACTAGGCTTCCTTCCCTATATGCATAGGACACAAGCTGCTGCAATCAGCGCAGCTCAAAGGGGAAACAACAACAACATCTCTTATCCCAAAAGTGGGTATAAAAATGTACGGAAGAGTTGTCAAAACATGTCGCACAATGGGAAACCCTCAGCGTTCTTCTGGCTAGTTTCGTCACTCTAGGTTACGATGTTATCATGTTACGCAGAGCTGCTAGGAGGGTATAAATCTACCCTCAACTCCTCAGCAAGCACTTAGGTTGCGATTGGTCTGTTATGACGTCTGTTATGACGCGGCGGGTTAGGCTATCAAGTCAGCGGCTGGTCTTCAGTCGCTAGGGAAGCTTTCGTTGGCATGTTATTTTTAAATTAATTTTTTTTTAGTCTGACTGCGACCCAAGCCCTAAGTATAAGCAATCCTCGAGTAATTGAAATTTTCTAGGAAATAATAAAAAAATTATTCGAAGATGATAAATTTAAGTATCCTACGCATCCATATGGACTTAAGCGGCATGTCGGCATGATCAACCGTGGGTGGAGGAGTAGATGGTAGCTTTAGGTATGCCAATGCAGTTCTGTCTGTTTATCGCCTAAGTTGGAATAGTCGCAGTAGTAAGCCTGTATCGAGTGAACGGGAAGATCGTCGTAGCCTTTCCTCGAATGCGCAGGTTGTGTTTTGTTGTAAGGTGTCTTAACATGTTGCTATTTGTTATATTGCATCTATTTCTAGAGAGTCCTACTTTTTAGTTCATACGGTTTGGCTTTCTTTGTTTTTAGTCCAGTGCAAAGCAAGGGTTTGGAATAGCCATCTCAGGGGGTCGAGATAATCCTAACTTCCGGTCTGGTGACGTGTCGATTATTGTCTCTGATATTGTGAAAGGAACTCCAGCTGATGGCATTCTGAAGTATGTAAACAGCTAGCTTATTCATCCGACGCACTGAAGTGCAACATGTTTAATTGTTTAGTTGATAAATGCTCACTTGCACGAGTTTGGTGACTTGTATTTAGGACAATTTGTGTCTCTTTTGTTTTTTTTTTGTTTTTTTTGTTGGAGTTTCTCCTTTTTGGATAAGCAAGGTTTGTGCAAAATTGGTGAAGAATCGCTCACTTGGCCAGTTTCAGGCAATTAGTGCCACGTACTGGGCCTTACCTCGAGGGAGATTTCAAGGCTCCCGCATTATATCGTTCCATCTAGCTTGTTTTTAGGAGTTGTTAAGGTTAAGATCCTGTATTAGTTTTTACGTACAGCGTTTTGGCCACGGGAGCAGGATTCTTTTATCAGTAGCCGGAAAAGCCAAAAATATGCTGATTTTACGTCTTGGATTCGCAGCATCAAGTGATGCTTCGGTAATGCTTCAAAAGCAGTTGCTCTTGTGGAAAGCAAAGTGTTTACGTGTCGTTTTTTGGCCGAGCTCTAGCCGTAGCGATCTGTCAACTCTCCTGTGCAATAAGCAGCTATTCGAGGAACAATGAATAGTACAAGCGCTAGTCGTTAATGTTTCTGAGAGGGGAAGTGAGCTAGCCATGATGGATGTATTTCTTGATCGTGACGCTTCTGGGTCAGAAGTGTCAGAGCGAAGTCTCACTGCAAGCCCTACCTTAACGTCTTTGCCTCACCAACTGTGAACAGCTTTTGTTCTCGCAGTTGCCAACGGACACCTTTGCAAGTTGGTTACAGCATGGAAATTTTGGTCACACCCAACTTGGAATTGTCGTGGAAATCGAATCATATAATATGCGATCATACGTCAGCACAGACATTGTCTAATCGGAGATTAGAATTTTTACGTTATTACGAATATTACGTTCCCCGTGGAAGGTACCTTGGTTTGGCCGTCTTCTGCTGGCTAAGTATCATCCTGAGCTGGGCCTGTGAGCTACTTGCACGACTTTTTCTCTGCTTACCCTCAGTTTTACGCGTGTCGTTCACTGTTAGAGACTATTATGCTGAGGAATCCTCGCTACATGCAAAGAATTCCGACTTCGTTAACGCCAAGGAATAGATCGTGGATCGTAAAAAGAAGTATCATGAAAAGGAAACTGTTTCCAGTGGAAATCCTCAAGGGGAAGGACAGAGTTTGCACTCCAATCAGCTGGAGCGTATGTGTGTGTGTGTGTGAGAGAGAGGGGGGCGCGCGAGAGAGATGGGGTAGTTGATACACGATCTAAAGGAAAATAGACGACGAATAATGGCGCTAATAATGGCTCGAGGAAACATCATTGATGATTTAGCTACTGAAGATGACAGTGACAACCAGTCACATGGTCAAAAGAAACTTTCTAACATCCGGTCCCAATATATGCTTAATGCTAATTAATGTCTTACGCCGATTAATGTCTTAAGCTGATATAGATACGCTACACGCGGTGGAACATCGTACTAGAGGAAATGCAAAGAGGAGCCGGGGTTAGGGTGGCATGCGAGGTCTGCTTTGTCCGGGACAATTGTATCGTAATCTGTATTTACTTACCCGGTTGCCTCCGTGTTCGTTTGTTGGTGAGTGTTTTGGAGGGAGCGAATGAGCTGGGCGTAGCAAGTTCGTGTACGACGTGTCCTGCTTTGTTTGCGATAACTTTTTGCTTTCTGACGCCTTTCAAAAGCCACAGATGCTTCTATGCCAGTATGATTTTTCAGAGTTGGAGATCGTGTGATTTCCGTAAATGAACGTATTCTGGATGGAGGGACGCATGCAGATGCGGTGGCTGCGCTTAAGGCAGCAGGCCTCGAGGCGAGAATGGTCAGTTTTATGTTTCTTCTTCTGTTATTATTTTTGTTTTATTTATTTATTTCACTGCTTTCTTCTGTGTTGTTGCCAAAGCGATATACTTCTAGTGCTTCCTTTATCTTTATATCCGGCGTTGTTTTATATTTTGACAAGTAGTACTGGTTTGTGTTCTGCGCCTTTCCACGTTTCCCTACGAGAACTTTTGTCTAGTCTGTTATACTCAAGCGCGGTGAAGTCTTAGGCAGCGAGTGCATTCCTGATAGGGGTTAGGAGACTCAGAGATAGATACGGGCTCATCTGACTTGTTTTTTTTGTTGTTGTTGTTGTTGAAGATTAAAACCTACCCTCTTGCGATTAGGTGACCATTATGGTGAAATAGCTTTCATATAGGCTAAATTCTTGCATTTTCCTGATTTTCATGAATTGGTCGTCTTGACTGTTTCTTCTGCGTAACTAATATTGTTGACCCTCATCCTAATTAACTTCATTATAATTGCAGTAGACCGTGATAGTCATTGCGCACATTTTGTCTAATTCTGGACGCACCGCAGTTGTTCTTCTATTTTCCTAATAGTCGGTCACGAGTTTAGTGGCGGCTCCTTTAAATAAACCTGGTTTGTAGCGTCATCATTATCCAAGTCATTTCGCGCAGTTGATGTGACTAGATATTAGTTTATATCGAGTTTAGTGGAAGTTCCATTTCAAGGCATGCTTAATCCCTTTAACGTGTGCATCTTACCGGAATAGGGTAGATGGATATTTGCTATATTTGTAAGTATATCGTATGTGCATGAAATACATCCGTAATATGTTTGCTTTAATAAGTAGATAGTTGGCATTTAACTTTTTCTGGCTTAAAGTCAAGTCTCACGTTTTGACGAAAATTTCGTCTTTAAAATTATGGTCTCCCATGCCCTTTCTTTTTTTTTTTCTAAACAATGGCGTTTGGTTGTTGTATTGCGGCCAATTAAACGCGAGCGACCGAATTCGGTCAAGAAGCCCCCGTCTGTGGAAGCAAATATTATGCCTTAACTTAAAAATTTGGCGGAATATTATGCCTGCATTTAAGATGATGGTTTCCTAATCCTTGTTTTTTAATTCGTTACTTTTCGGCTGTTGTGTTGCAGCAAATTAAACGCGAAGGACCAAAACCGGTCAAGAAGCCCCCGCCTGTGGAAGCGAATATCGTGGCTGAAACGCCAGCCGGCAGCAGCACTCCAAAGGGTTCACCAAAAGACGAGAGAGGTCGCAGCACAAGGAAGAAGCCTCGCGAGATGGAAGGTGAGGCGAAGGATCGCGGCGAAAGAGAAAGTCGGAGCTCGCACAGAAGCCGCAGCAGAGGGAGAAGCAAGTCGAGGAGTCGCGATGACTTGACGCGGTCGAAGAGCAAGGAGTCTTTGCATCGTCAGCGGAGCAAGAGCAGAGAGAACCTGAGTGCCATTACGGGGATTCCCAACGCAGAGATCGTCAACGTGGTCCTGCAAAAGAGCGAGCGTGGCTTTGGCTTCTCGCTGGGCCAGCAAATCTTCATTAGAGACATCGCTAAGGAAAGTCCTGCTGACAAGTCTGAAAAGTTGGAGAAGGGAGACCTTGTTTATGAGGTAAGGAAAGCCCCTGCTGTTCCCTCTGGAGGATTCAAATGAATATAATGATGTCATCAATAAAATTATTCTGATGTTGATTTTAATTGTTGTAATTTTCATCCTTATTTCCGCTTCCTCCCGTTATTAGCTCAGTCAATCTGGTATGTGTGTGTGTGTGTGTGTGTGTGTGTGTGTGTGTGTGTGTGTGTGTGTGTGTGTGTGTGTGTGCGCGTTTATGTCCCCCTGCGCATTTGGGAATCTTCATATAACGTTTTGTAGCCGTAAGCTGACGGAGATCGCGTTGGAGAAAATCGTTTAAGAAGTTTTGAGTGTGAAATAATTGTATTTTTTATTTGTGTTGTCTGGCCATGGAAGCCTTTCCTGATGTTGTAGATTAATGGAACAAAGTTAGAGAATTTGAAGATTTCTGAGTGCATTGACATCATCAAAGCCGCAACTACCACCTTGACTCTATCAATTATTAAAAGACCAAAGGAGGAGGTGAAGCAGAAAGATGTGAAAGTGAAAGAGGAAGTAAAGCCGAAGGAAGACGTAAATCTGAAAGATGAGGCCAAGCCAAAGGAAGATGTTAGGCCGAAAGAGGACATTAAATCCAAAGATGATGTGAAGCCAAAGGAAGAAGCTAAGCCGAAAGAAGAGGTTAAGCCGAAATCGGAAGGGAAGTCGAAAGACGAGGTTGACAAACCTCAGAGGCCATCATCGAAACCAAGTCGACCTACGCAAGGCCCATCCGACTCGAAAGGTAACACGGAACCGCTTTATAGACGCTATTTTGATGTTTTTTCTATTTACAAACTGCGTTATAGTTATTGACACAGCTTCATCGTAAACAGACAGGGGCTACTAGTTGAGCGAGTTTATCCCTCTTTGGTAATACGATATCTATATTATCGTAATACAATATATAATCGGTTAGACTCCGGACCCGCAACTGGGACAAGGCACATAAATCTCGACTGAATTTTAATAAGCAGGGATGCTTTGTGAAAGCATAGGGGGAGACATTAAAAACCTTCACATGTGGCTTGCTGAAATATATTTCTGGTACGTTTTAAATATGCCTGCAAGATTTGAAACGAAAATAAGGTCCTCTGAGGGGGCGGCGAAGACCCGTTTGTTAGTGGTGGGTTCGCCCGTTGGGCGAATCCACGTTATTGGTATATTGTCGTTTGTCTGTTTATTAATTCTACAAATATTCTTTGTAGAACCCCCTCGCAGACCCCAGCCACCTCTTGTGCTAGAGTCTGTAAGTAAACCCCAGCCACCTCTTGTGCAAGAGTCTGTAAATAAAGAAGCCGTGGCAGCGTTGCATCAGGAGCCGGAACTGCCCGGCACTCCCGAGCCAGTGCGCAATCATCTGGGACCGCACAACACTACTGCCGATTCGTGGGATGTTGCATCGCCGGCTGTGCAGTCGAGACCATCTGCTGTGGACGTTGGTGAGCCGGAAAACATCCAAGACAAATGGAACAGGATGAAACAAGGTGGCAAGAAGTTCGAGAAGCGCCTTTCGGAGATGTAAGATCCCCCTCTGGTTTTGTTTATGATATCGAGTAGGCTTTTCGCTGGTAGCTCTTTACTAGTTCTTTAAGAAGAGCTTTGTTACGTTTGGTAAAGTGATTAGGAAGCCCTTCTGCAAAAGGCTTTTGGTAAGTAACTAGTGAAATCGGAATCGCCGCAAACATGCTGAGATTTTCCGTGGTCATATTTACGGGGAAAGCGAGTAGGCAGTCGTACTGAGCTCTTCGGCGAAGTGGATGTTTAATGTAGAATAGATCGTTAGCATGGTGTTCGGTTGAAGGGAAATTATTTAGCGGCAACGCACTCGGAAGTTCTCATTGCTTAAAGATCTAATAGAATGCTGGAGTCAAGGGTAAGACATCAAATTTCTAGCGCTGATTAGTAGTGATTGGTAGGATTAATCAACGTATGAGATGCCAGCCACAGCGTCTAGGGCAGTCTGTACCTTCTTGCTACAGATGCCATGGCTGTGGCAAATGTACCATGCGTTTAATGATTCTGGGACTGTGGTATATATTTTCTGCTTTGGTCTCTTATCTTTTGCTTGGTGATGTTCGCTTGTATGTGAATACCCTATGCTAGCCTGTTTCATTAATGTCATTTTGTAGGCCGAATGCTCGAGTCATTTCATTTCACAAGACTGGAAGTGTGGGAATTCAGGTAGCTGGTGGGAATGCGCTGGGCATATTTGTGGCAGCCATTAGACCTGATAGTGCGCCGGCACAGCAGGGCTTGGAGCCTGGAGACCAGATCATTATGGTATGAAGCTAAAGTTAGCGTCTTATTGTCCATCTTTGTGATACGCTATAACTCTTTTCGGGCCATGTTATATAAGTGGAGATCCGCCAAGACTTTCGCGAGGCTCTATTTGCCGCTTGGAGCCTTACTTATGCTTCTGTCATATTTTATTTGTATAAAGCTTCCGTTGGTATATGAGTATTGCTGTGGTATTGTTAGTGGTAATATGCCTGTGTAATAAGTAATATAATCATTATCATCATCATCATCATCATCATCATCATCATCATCATCATCATCATCATCATCATCATCATCATCATCGGTAGGCAGTTTACGTATCTATGATATAAATTGGCCTACTTATATTACATACGTACGATAAAATGTTGCCTATTTTGCCTGTAATATATTTAATGTTGTACAGCTTCCTGTTCGATGGTTCCTGCGGTTTAGATAAACCTACAAACAAACTTCAGCCAGTCCAGCTAACGTGATGGGTGTTTGTAGTACTATTATGACTGGGCTCACGTGTTTTCCTCTGCTATCCGTAGTATTTATGTTTGTAGGGACTGTGCTATATAAAGTGTCTGCATTTTTTTTTTTTTTTTGTGTGTGTGCTTCCAGTGCAACGAAATAGACTTCCAAGATATTACTCGCGAAGAGGCCGTGCTGATTTTGCTTGCCCTGCCCGATGATGTAACTCTTGTTGTGGAAAAGAAGAAAGATAGTACGTCGCTATATCCCTTGTTGCATGTCTGCGTATATTTTCCGGTAATTTGTTGTTATGTGCGGTCTCGCCATCCAAGCCTGTATATTAAGTTTTTTTTTTTGCCGTCAGCATTGACCTTTTTAGGACCTGTATTTAATACGTGGCTATGTGAACGGCAATGCCATGTATCGTGTGCGTGGAAATGTTTGCTGTCTCACATTTTGTGTGCATTTATTGTGTACCTTGGTTGCTTCTAGTGAAGCCGTTGTTGTTTTTTTATGGCAGTTATTACGCAGCTTTTCAATGTGAATTGGAGTCGCTTGCCCAGGTGCTTCGAGTGCGATGCTGTTAGAGAAGAGCTCTCCATTTTTAATTTGTCATTAAAGGCCATTCAAGCGGGGCTTGTTACAATGCATTCATAAGATGAAATTTCTGGTGCAGGTTTAATGCTGCAAACGTGTCGGTAGTAAGCCGCTAATTCGGCAACCAGTCCTGGGTTGTAAGTTTGCAGTGCGAAATGGGTGGACGTAGAATAATTGAGGACTATATGAATAAAGGCCGATTAAGGAGACTGCCTGGCAATCAAAGCTTACAGTGCTGCGTCTAAATCAGCCCCACCCTCCAACCCCTTTCCCGCCTGGTTTTGTCAGCATGTTGTAGACACTGGCTGTAATGAGTCGGTAATACTAACTTTATTTTTTTATTATTTTATTTTTTACTGGTAAGGCACTTCATAAATCATTACGCAAACGCCTTTCTTTTTTCTCGCAAATTTTTTCTTCGTTGTGGCCTGGTCCCCAACTACACTATGTATTATCTCACGCTTGAACTAAGTTGCCTGGTCCCCCACTACACTGTGTATTATCTCACACGCTTGCACTAAGTTGCCTGGTCCCCAACTACACTGTTTATTATCTCACACGCTTGCACTAAGTGTCCTTCGTCTTGCTTAATGTGTATAGTAGCTACGTAAGGGCTGCATCTTAAGTCGCTTGTATAGCTCATGATAGCCTGGTCGAGGGCATCTTGTTGGAAAGTTGCTGGACAAGTTGTATGCGTGCACTATACCTGTCTGATTATTTCCATTCTGTTATCCTATCTAGCGTTCGAGCAAGTAAAGACTCAGTTAGGTGACAATTTTTATATCAGGTATGCCGAGTATGTCTCATCTTATTCTCTGATGCCTTAGTACGTTCGTGTGATGTTTGTTCGTGTGCGTTCCATGGTTTGTATTGTTTTGATTGTGGATTGCCCCTTGGGGGGGGTGGCATTACGTTTGAGGATATACTGCTATCGCGAATTGAGATGCCAGCATTGTTTGTTTGCATGGCAGTAAGTCGAATTTTGCGGTTTCTATGAGCTATTTATGCATCTTTATATATATATATGGATGTGTGAGTGTGGGTATGTGTGTAAATGTGATGTTCCGAACACCTGTTGTCCAACAATACTGGAGCTTTAAAACTCCCGTTGAAATTTTAACTCTTCTACGCAGTCGAGTTCTATTCTTCCCGATTTTGAACGGGTATGCTCAAAGTGGTATTCAATATTCCGCATTAAAAACTTGAGCTTGGGAGCTGGCAGAAGCATCGCTTGAAAAAGCCTCAGGTAAACTTGAAAAGCCCGTGAACGACTTTGGCCTATCGAAAAGAAAAGGTTAAGGACTTGAAGAAGAATAACAAATATTCACTTACTTCTTTGTTCTTCCGCATTCTGTCGGCGAGGAGGGAAAATGGAATGGCAAAATCAGCATCATGCAGTATTGACAGAACTACTTGTGAGCCAAATTTTTATTGGTTGCCTGGACCGGGCGTGACTTTTGCGCAATTGTTCTTCAAGCCTACTCGGTTCTCTACAAGTGTACTCGGTTCTCTAAACGCAGTGTAGAGATTGACGATAATATTTTTATGGTTGCCTTGAAGCTTGTACCTCCTTTGCTGTCACTGAGCATATTTCTAAGGTTTAGCAGTATGGTATCTGAACGTTCGCTGGTTCTCGTTCTGGTTTCAGAGTTAACTTCGATCATGTTGACCGAGCGAACGCGAACGAGCTGATGTTCCGCAAAGGCGAGATTTTCAATGTGCGAGATACCATGTATCAAGGCCTGATCGGCTACTGGCAGGCTCAGAGAGTGGGCAAGAATGGTCAGCTTTTGGAGCGCGGTGTGCTTCCGAACAAATCCAGGTTTGGTGTTTTCCGCATATCTCGTGCAGATCTTAGCCGCAATACGCGAGTGATGTGTATAGAAGTGTGAGATCTGGCAATTTTTAGATGCAAAGGCGTACTTGTGCAGACAGACTATTATAAGGGTGCAAAGTTGTTGCATGTTAACTTCATGAGATTTGAACAAGTTTTAGTAGTTCGTGTGTTGAAATGTCGTTACTTGAGGTTCTGCCGTACCCTTCTTTGCGTCGCTAATGTGATGTGTGCGTCTGTTTACGAGAGGATAATTTTAAAAATATATTTTCTTAGGGCTGAGCAGCTCGCCATTGCGCAGAAAATGGAGGATCGCCTACCTAAGAAGGTAGCAAGGCGAGCCTCGATAGGCGGCACACTGAAGAAGCAGAAATTCGTCGCTCAAGACCGGTTGGACGAGTCATCCTTTGGTAAGCATATGAACTTACTTAGCGTTTGGGAATTTTTATTATTATTTTTAGATATAAGTATCCCATTAATCGGCGTGCGCGACATTGGAACTTATACTGGGTATAATATCAAAGTGACGCATAATTAGTCATTGTAAAATCGCCCGACATTTTCGTAATGCATTAGTTTTTTGTCTTTTTTTCCTTGCATTGCATCTGACAAACCTGCGTTTCATTTTCTTTTGCAGCAGAAGGAGTGCAGATTCCTGCTTATGAACGGGTTGTTTTGAGAGTAGGTACGTAGTGCGCAAACATGTATAACCGTTTCTATCGATTCATAGAATGCTGTGGTTGATTTTTATTTAAATGACGTTTTTTGTGTGCGTGCTATAATTACAAGTATTTTCTTTCCTCAGGCTTACATATTAGAAGTCATAGCTGGTATTTTATCAGCCTTTCATATTAATCCGTTGTTTGTTCAGACTTATGTATTGGAGGTATGATAATTTTGTGAGAGATTTTGCTATGTGTTTTATGAGCTTTCAATGTTAGTGTTGTTTCATCTAGCGGACTTTATGAGGCCGGTCGTTCTTATGGGAGCTCTCGGTGATCTCGTTCGGTTGAAGTTGCTTGAGGAGATGCCCGACCGGTTTGACATGCCTAGTAAGTACGAATTCAAAGTCATTCAAGGGCCTCCTTTTTTGTGGTGTTTGTTGTTGTTGTGGTGGTTGTTGTTGTTGTTGTTGTTGTTGTTGTTGTTGTTGTGGTTGTTTTTGTTTTGTACGTGTGTGTGCGTGTGTGTGTTTGGTCATTCTTTACTCTTTATTCGTAGCAGACTGGCATTTTAGCCTTCGTTTTTGCAAGTTTTTTTTGTATCTAGCCCCCACGGATGTTCATGGTGGTTCAAGACCGTACGACAGACCGTATGGCGATGCTATTAAATTGTCGGAAATTCGCAACGTGATTGCCAAGGTATGCCGTCTATATATTTTCTCTAACTGGCTTTCTTGCTGTTTCATTGTTGATGGCATTTTAGGAGAACCCAAGTCTCTTAATTGTTGTTGTCTTATTTTTTTTGCTGGCCGGGCGAATAAAATAGCAAGACGCCGAAAATTATTATTTTAAGTCATTTATGGAATGCTTAGTAGAGAATTGGTCGTTCTTTTGGGTGCTAATGTAAAACGACGACTGCTATGGGCGTGGCTCTTGATTGCCTGATATTGCTGTATGTTGGTGACTTAGAACAAGCACTGCCTTCTGGATGTCACCCCTGAGGGTTGCGAGATGATCATGTATGCCCAGCTTTGCCCGATAGTTGTCCTACTCAAGAGTCTCTCGCGCTCATCAGTCAGGTAGTCAATCTATTCATACTGTTCCTTTTTGAAGGTTTAGAAAAACATAATGCGAAATTGAAGTTTCGAGCAGTTCTTTCATGTCGCGCTCCTGATGTTTGTTTGTGTGCGTTTTCGGTTGCGATTATGTTGATGTTTCAAGCGTGATTTATCTAGCTCGAGGTTGTTTGTCACGAGCGCACAATTGGGTAGCTGGTCAGCTTGATTTTATTGTGTATGGTTTAGGGATATGCGTGCCTCGTTGGTGAACGAGTTGAAGCATAGCCCCACGGGTGTGCCTGGCTTTGAAGGGGACCCGCTCACGCCAAAGCAAGTGAAAAAAGTCTACTCTAACGCACAAAAGCTTGAGGAATTTTACCCGCATATATTCACAGGTACATTCTAATTAATTCCTATCATACCCCAAGCTAGCAGGCTTCGTATCCAATGAATGTTCGGCTGGAAACCTACGAGGCTAAGTTGATGTAATACTTATGGAACGAGATGCATTGTGATGTAAGTGGAAGGTTCATCGAATGGTAGGTTTGATCTGTGAATTCCTACCTGTGTATACGTATATGCATATATATATATATATATATATATATATATATATATATATAGATATGTATATCTATATAGATATGTATGTTTTTAGGATGATTTTGATTTCATCTTATAGAAA
>QQSS02182228.1:0-14142 GCA_003687565.2 Craspedacusta sowerbii
TGTCCAATGCCCAGTCCAAGGAAGGTTGGGCTAATAGGGCAGAAACTATAAAATGACTAACGATACGAAACCAGGAATTATGCCCATACAAGGTAGGCATCCGAACTGGCCACGGCGGAATGTGCGCCGTAGGGTGTCCAGCAGAAGATTCCATATACGGACACAAAAGAACAGAGGAAGGTGCCAGCAACGAAACGGCAACACCGCGCAGAGTGACTCGTTCCTGCCAGCTGCAAGCCTGACTATTACACAACCCCTGCGTGGGATGTTTGCATGTCAGCTCCTTCTATCGGGATTTCGCCGAGTAGCTCGGTGTTCGGTACAAACATTGGATCGTCGCCGCATATTCCTCCGTGATTGTCGAAGAATCCCGTACGGTGCTTCATGACATGTTTGCAGACGATTCCTGACAAGCAGCTTTCCCACAAAAGGCGTCTTTCCTGCAAGCCTTGTTTGCAATCTTTGAGTTAATTCTTGAAATTCAGTGTACAGTTCTTCATTGGTGTAGCTCGTGTCGAGTCGCCAGAATACCCATTTTCCACTTGTTCCCGTAATCCGCTTCTTATCTCTTTGGCAAGATCGTGCGATTGCATGATCACGCAATGCCTCCCGCTGTAGCAGTCCAGCCGACCAAGCCCGGTGGTGAAGTTGATGTTGGTGAAGGGCCGGGAGTATTTCCGGATGGGCTGCTGATCGATCGCCAGTGACAGCAATGAAGCCAGTCGTCAGATGTTGGGTGGGCCCCTTTTTTGCTAGAAAGCTCTTTACGCGTCCAAAAAAGAGGCTGGGACGACTGGTCGATGCTCAAACGATCGTGAAACTGTCATCGCACTTTACCCTTCTTCACAGGAGACACATTCGTTGTGAATTCACTCTTCGCTATATTTTAGACAGAACGAAGAGAAACTTGCCTTACGCTGTTTTTCATTCGACCTTGGCAGCCGTAATGAGCGCTTAACGTAATTTGAAAGGACTGCGACAGGCCTACTCGAGATTCTACGAAATTTTTGCGTTCAGTGTGCCGACTTCGAGAAGATTTAGTATAAAACTACTTGCGTGTATTAGTATTCGGTTTTTAAATATGACAGTCTGTAAAGAAAGTATCTGGTCGATCACCGACACGCGCCGAGGATGAGAAGGAAATGTCGTTTTCTTTGGAATATTTCGAGAAGCGCTTTAGCGAACTTGCGAACCGTGACCGTGTTAAATAAAATTATTCAAAACCAAAAGGACGCTATCGATAATCTCGAAGCAAAAGTTAAGTTCTTGAATCGCAAGTCTCGTTTATATTACACCAGACTGATGAGAGCGATCAATATTCGCGAAGAATGTGCCTCCGAATTGAGGGAATTAAATTACCCAAAACGAAGGCGCCGAAACTGAGGCGGACCTCGTCAAGGCAGTCAAGGAAGTCATCAGCCAAGCTGGTTTAAGCATACCAGAAGACGCGATTGATCGGACGCACAGGATTGGCTAAGGCCGCGTGGTAGCAGGTGAGAGAAGAATGCAGGTACGATGTTATGCAAAGCAAGAAAGGAAACTCGTCGCTTTAGAATTTACTTGGACTGAACCAAAAATAGAAAAAGCCAAACTCTTGATGACATCAGCCGCTATCTCCTGGGAAGTTGGAGAATGGACACAATCATGTCAGATCGTACGATGGTTTCCTTAGATTAGTTGGGGACGATAACGATCAGAAAGATTATTGACCTTCACCGTAATGAGTATTCCGCTGGGCGGTATGCATCTGCTCTAAAGAACGATGGTGAGTAAATAAGTACCTCCTATTACCCCCAAACCTAAGCAGCGTTTTATTTAAGCCCGCCCCCCAAAAGGAAAAACCGCTCTTAATCATCGCCTGACGTATGTAAGTAATTCTGACTATAAAGTTTTTCTTTCGTAGTGGTATGCCATGACATGATAATGTCCTGTGATAATGAACCGGTCGTAGTCCATCGAACTCCTCTAGCGCTTCCAGTTTTGTCTTACGTGTTACCTTCAGGCTGTCTGAGTTTCCGATTTTGCAGTAGGGCTTGTTTTGACGTTATTACACTCACGTCCATTGTGCCGGATATCAGAGAAACGAGAGCCCTGACTTAAATAGTTGTTACGCATTTTATGTTGTTTCAGTGCTGTTTATATTGCGTGGTTAATTAAAGTAAGTATGATTAACAAAAGCAAATGCAAAGTATGTGAGCGCTCTATACCCTTCCACCTACGTCACATCTGCTGCTCTTCCTGCAACTCTTACCTTCATTCAAAATGCTCGAACGTAACGATAAAGAATTTTAATCGTTGTCAATCCTGGAAATGTCAACATTGCCTTCAAAAGAAGCTTCCTTTCAATGCTATAAATGATGAAGCATTAAAACTATCTCTCAGAGCCCTAGATGAACCCATTCATTTAAATATTAAGCTAACGCCACGTTTTATTGTAGGCTCGCTGCTAAATAAAATACTTCAGCTTTCGAGGAAGTTTGTTTTAATAAAAACTCTTCGAAGTACTACGACATTGGCCAATTTTTAAATCAAAGTTTTGATTCAGGATCGTAACTAGGCGTACTTCATATAAATGTTGCGTCTCTGACGAAACATAACGAAGAACTGAGAACCCTTCTTAATATGATTAAGTTCAAATTTAAAGTAATATGAATATCGGAAACACGATTGACAACTACTGTGGGAGAAACTATGTGTATTGAAATGGATGAACATCAATTATTTGACACCAAGGCCCTAAGTAATGCTGGCGGAACAGGGCTTTATATTCACACAAACTCCTATACTTCTCTTGTTAACATAGGAGTACCGCAGGGCTCAATTCTTGGCCCCCTATTATTTCTTGTATACATTAATGACTTCCATAACTGTTGTTCTAGTGGCGTTGCGCAGCACTTTATGGGCGATACCGCTATAGTTTTTAATGGCTTAGATATTAAAACGATGAAATTATTGATAAGTCGCGAGATCTCCAAAATTGAGGACTGGCTCTGTGCAAACAGGCTATCGATAAATGCTGCAAAAACTGAGATTATTTTATTCCGT
The DNA here is from genome assembly GCA_003687565.2 of Craspedacusta sowerbii. Classification (NCBI taxonomy): domain Eukaryota; kingdom Metazoa; phylum Cnidaria; class Hydrozoa; order Limnomedusae; family Olindiidae; genus Craspedacusta; species Craspedacusta sowerbii. The sequence goes on from QQSS02182228.1 coordinate 3,046, forward strand.
CGTAAACACGAGATGTCAAATCAACTTCACTTTAAAAATAAAAAACACGAAAACATTGTCCAACAAAGTAAAATGCCTCGGTGTATCCTTGATCCACACCTTTCGTGGAGATGTCACCTCTTCGATCTGTCAAAAAAGCTAACGAGAGCCAATGGATTCCTCTCAAAGATACGCTTCTTTGTAGATACGCCGACAATTATATCTTGATATGATAGCCTGTTTTAGTCACATTTGACTTATGGTTGTCTTGCATGGGCACTTATTTGAATTTCCTTATCAAAAATCTTGAGTTTGAAACGACGTGCAATAAGAATAACGAGATTCTCTGGTTATAATAACCCATCTTCTCATAGTACTTCGAACTTATTTTTACAGCTTGGAATATTAAACTTAGAAGATGTAATTAAACTACGCTTATGTTTGTTCATGCATGACTGGCAGTAGATGAAACTGCCCCAGTCTTTTGCCAAGTTTTTCAACTTTTACTGTCAACCGATATAGACGAGAATGAGTGAGGCGGCGAGACTTTCAGTACCAGCTAGAAGGACTGAAATGTGTGGCAGCTACAATATTAAGTTTAAAGGTGCCGTGTTATACAACCATCTTCATGACTTAAATATTAACTAGAATAAACCAAAAGCAATCTTTACAATGGAAATCCAATCACTGGGTAGCTGGGTTGATACTTACGTACGTTTTTGGTGTGTATTCGCATCTTAACGATTTTTTGGACAAAAGTATTGTATTTATGGGTGTAACAAAAATGTAATTAATCACTAAAAGTTTTTGAACTAGTCTTTCTTTTGTTTTATTTGACGAGCGTTGCTTGATTTTATCTTATCAAGAACCTGCACCATTCGTTCGGAATTGTTGATTGGCTTCATGAATGTAATCCTGTGTGCAAATCTCATCAATTATGATTTAAGGACTTACCGTAAAACTTGATTGACAATGTTTCTCCTGCGTTTGTGTCGCTCCTTCCTTCGATGAGCTGAATTCAAATCAAACGCGTTCGTGTTTTGAATCCGAAACTGACACTGTCGTAGTTGGCTGGCTTTCGAACTGCTGTGTTTGGAATGCGTACGGGCTTAGATTTCAAAATCGAATGCCTCTGTGTATTTGCTTGCTTTCCCATTTCGAATTCATAGGTGCTTGGCAGAGCCATGATGAGTGTAAGACACAGGCGCTCAGCAGAAATAGTTCTGCTTTCCTGTAATTCGTAAAAAATGAGGCATTCTTTCGCAAACTCAGGAAGGTGCCATCCTCAATTCTAATTGCCTCTGGCTACAGAGGATGTCTCCTTCTCCAGCAAGTGTATTTTGTTACATATTGCCGCGTTTATTTTGTATCGAATTGCAATGATGGTGTTGCTTCTTGTGTAACTTGCATTTGAGGAGAAAAAATATGTTGTTGTTATTGTTGTTGCTTCAGGCTCCTCACGTCTTTTACGTGACTAGGAACAACATTAACGTGCTTCCATATTGAGGGGTAGATACCGGCTTGAAGGAAAGTCAGGACAACATGAAGTGATCGCGCAAGTGAGGCGTCAAAATACTTAACTATTTTTACTGACGTCTTGTCCCAACCGTGAGCTTTGTTAGGGTCTAGAGATCCAATAGTTTTAACTATGTTCTCGAGAGCAAAATTTACCATTTTCGTTTTGTCTCATAAATTTCCGTTGAAAAACACCTGTTAGGGAAGCAAATTTTACCAAATGGTCGAAGTAGCGCTAAATTCACAACAGCTTTCAGAAAAAAAGACAACTCGTTTGCTGTTGTGGAAGAAGATGCACAGGTACCTTTTGGTGCCGGTATCCAGTTAAGCTCTGCACCGGGTGTCGTATACCGTTGCTTACCACCACTGGATCAAAGAAGATCACTTTTCTTTGTTGACCGACACTGTTGATATTTCCATGGCTTGATATGTGGACGTATACGAGGTCCTCCGCAAAGCTGGTCTCTTCTGTGCAGCTCCGTGATCAGCACTTACTTTTCTTTCTTCAAGTTTTTGAAAAGCTGGATAGCTCATAAAATATCCAGCACATGTCTAGTCCTTAAAGCGGAGTTTGCTTAAAATTTAATTTGCGCCCATTTTCAACATTAATTAAATTTGCTGCACAGCCGGTCAAAAATTCTACAGTAAGAAATCTTTTAGAAAGTCTGCAGTCTGTATTTGCCGCCAGCTATAACTCTCTATCAACCACAGTGTTCGCCTCCTCTTGTAGCGTTTGTGACGCGGCCATAGTCAGCCATGTCTTCCAAACTACCTAACTTGGTTCCTTGCACCTCATTGAAAATACGATTGAATACAGGCACGTCAGAACGATTAGATAATAATCACTATCGTCTTATTGATCGCTCTTTCTTTCTACCCGTTTGAATCATGAGATGAAAGATTCTAAAACACTCATTTGCAGAGGATGCTGCAATTATCGATTTCTAGCGGCCTACCAAATGCTGGAATAATTCTGTTGTAATTTAGACAACTGATTGGTTATAAGAAGGGTCTTTTACTTCTTTTAATTAGCATCGTTTTCACACATGCAATGTACTTGAACTACAAAAAAGATGGTTTCGAAGTACGTTGAGCTGTTTCGAAGTTGTTGTCAAGTGCGTAAGCTAAAATCTCCATCAACTATTCAGATAGCTGTGGCTTACTACTTCGTTGTGCTCTTAGCTTTCTATTTAAAAAAAAAACTGGTATTGGCAGATAAAAAAAATCTTACTGGTCTATTTTCTCGCCTCCTCACAATCAGAAGCATAGCAGAAAGCTCGGCAGACTACAGGGATACAGCACAGCAGCTCCTATTCACCTTTCATAACGGAACTCAAACAAAGCAAGAGTGAGAGGCCACGACAACTTTCACTGCCATATACATTTTCCATTCCAACGAGACGACCGAAAAATTTCAAACAAAATCAGAATACCATTGCTAGCAACTGGCTTACGGCGATGCAAACAAACAATGAACAAACCCTGCTGGTATTAGCAGGTTGAACAAGATCAGCATTGCTGTCGCGCTTGTGTTCACGAGCAACCCTTGCAGACACCTAGCACAGACCGACCACGATACATCCCACCTCACTCCCTGCAACGGCAAGCCGACTCAGGCGTCAAAGCGAACATGTAGTACACCTGATAAGCTCATCAGTGACCTGCTCTAGCGAGCATCAAATACACAACGGAAAAATTAATTATTTACGAGAAAAAGGGCGTTTTTTTTCCTGCTCAGCACACTGAGAACGCACGTCTCTAAGAATGCACCATGTCCTGCTGGCGCAATGCGGTAGGGTCCCTATTACGGGTCGCGCGGATAACCTAACCACGGCAAACTTAATTGTCCGCCATTATTGGTCCAAACTCGCATCGCAAATGCATGGGCCGCAGTGCAGAGAATAGCTTTCCGTGCTAGTATTTTGAGAAGTTATGGTGCCTGCATCAACAGCAAGGTAAGGATGGTCAAGATGCTAAAAGGAATAAATTGAGATTGCTTCTAAGCTGCACGTCAACTAAAGCTGCTATGTTTTTGAGAGCTGTTTGCGGTTGATTTAGTTCACCAAGCTGTCCAACATCGCAGTGTAGATCTCCAAGTTAAACATCGAGTGCTCTTTAGCCAGGCATGTTTTTGCTATTTATGTTCTGTAGGAAACGCTAATATTTGAGCCTGCATTGTACGTCTGATGAGGCTTACTTATGAATGCCTAGGCTGCTTTTGTAGGATACATGGTGCAAGTTAGGCAGTATTAGGCGAAAAAGCAAAAATTCTAATTCGTGTTGTGTTACTGGAACATGATGTAAAACTACAAAGTATAGTATAATACAGCAGATATGCATGGAAGAAGCGTCTATGGCAATCACTTGTCACAAAACGGCAAGCATATTCAGTGCTCCTCCATATATATAAAGCACAGAAACTCGATCCTCTGCACCAGCCACTACCATCCGCTACTAACCAACGCGTTAAGACAGTTAATAAACCGTTCAATTTCATATCTTCTTCAAGTTTCTTGTTACCGTCTCACTATGAATGTAAAGCAGTACCTTAAAATATCTAGTCAATACACATTTAAGACAACACAAGGACAAAGCAGGCAAGTCCATGTTAGCTACTACAAGCTGAAAATCACATGATAATCTGTAAACACGGTCTACCATGTTAGGGAGCAATGGTGCCCTTAACGTAAAAGATGTTTCTGCCTTTTGAAAGATTTCCACAATTTGCCTAGACGGTATTGTCAGGCCACATTTATTTAGATAGTTAGTGTATAAGGAGTCTGCAGTACTTGCGACAAAGGGAGATGAAACAGCAAGGCTGCATTTACCACAGACCTTGTCCTTTGTCTTGAAAATAACATATCCAGCCAGATGATTGAGAGCCTTAGCTACAACTTGGCCATGTACATTAACAGATGTGTCAATTTCAGCAACAAAAGTCCTGTTCTAATTATCTTCCGACACACAAGAATCCTCAACTCCAGCTCCTTTCAAACTTGAAGATTTGATCAAATTTGCAAGAATCACAATCTTTTGGGTAACTTCCAGAACTTATGGCTAATGCAGATGTTTCTCAAGTTAGATCCGAACTTTTTAGCTGTAGGATAGCGGTCACTTTTGGATCGAATGATGGAGAATACAAACTCTAGGGCATCCTGTGAAAATCTGCCTCCTAGGAAAAACTTGAAACCAAGACTTCTAAGCTCCTCCTCAATTGCTAGAAGAGACATGTTTGAAGAAATTGTACCAGATTGAAATAGGAGCCACTTTTTCCCAGCGCTAAGCACTTTCATAATCTGATTAACTTACAAGACTAAGGATGTTTTCATACGAAAGCCATCATTCCAGCCCCGAACCAGGCCTTTGGGCTTTCTTTGGAGAAAACTATTGCAAACCATTTGCTCATTAACCCCAAAAATTCAGCAGTAGCCACGGCATCAGGTGGCAGCACCCCCATAGTGGCAAACGTCTGAACAGCTGCTGCTGTGTCTTCACTAAAGAGTTGGCATGCAAGCCCCACATTCATTTTTTTATGTCTGTCAGGACATATATGTTTCTGTTTTAGCTTATGTGCTAGGCGAAGGTCAGAAAACTCCTGGTGGTTTACCATTTGCACAAGGTATTGGATTTTAACATTGTAATCGAGACCAGAGGAAATAACATGGTCACCAACCACAGGTTCAGGTTTAGGCTCTGCACCAGCTTATCATTCAACACCCTGAGAAGGCACAGCAACTATTTCAGTTAAAGGAAATGAACAGTCATGAACATCAAAATCATATTTCAACAAATTATTTGTAATGCACTTAAGAAAGTGAGGTGGGTCTGCTACTACATATAGCTTGCTGCTTGGTCTAGCTGGATGTGGTGCAAAGTGCTGCATAGCATTCTTGGAAATTTTTATTCCCATTGAATTCCATAATGCTATCTTATTGGAACCGATGTCACTGACGACTGCAATCACATGTATGCCTGCAGCTTCTACTGCATTGATGAGTTCAAAGATATGCCCCTTTAAGTCCTTTCCAGGAATGCTGCTGCCAGTAAGGTGCCAAGACAAAACTTGCACCCATGGGGATGAAACTACACGAATCATGGTAACAAGGGCGCGTGTCGCTGTTTTTTCTTGAGACGTTGTAGGAAGGGTGACATATCCTGTCAGTTTACATAATGAAGGGTCATACTCCACAGCTTCACGGAGTTGAATTTCATCAAGCAGCAGTGCTACAACTCAAAACCTTTCTGGCAAGCCCCACACTTTCTCACAATGAGCATCCACAATATCAACCTGTAATCCAGGAGAAAATTGATACCCTGAACACTTTAAGACAATGTGTGAATACTTGAAAGAGGCATCCCATCTTTCCTAAAAGAATTGTATGCGTGAGTGCCCATACAAAAACGCATTTGAAGACCTTTCTTAATAGGGGCATCAGACCATTTTGCCACCTTAATTCTTCTGCTACCAAAAGCTTCCAAATGGTCGCGTGTTAAGATTTTAGAAACATTTTGTTGAAGCACTCGTTGACATTTCTCTGAATGTAAAAGTCTTAAGCGTAGGGATTCAATCTGCCCTTTCATCCTTAACAATGTAGCAGCCTCATTGCAAGCTTCAGCATTTGGAGTACTGGATGAGCCTTCAACTTTAAATTGCTCATCATTCATAGACGGCTTCAATTTCTTCGGGGCATTTTCTCTCTGAAAAGGTGCCATTCTCTTAATTGGCTTTTTCCGAGGACTAATAATTTCAGAGAAGATCCATGGCTCTGTATTTACTTTACAGATTATCTTGCCATCATCCATAATCCGCCACTGGTCATCGTCAAAATGAACCTTAAATCAGGAAAGTTGAAACGAAGAGTTACAAAGTTATCTCACACATAGCTAAGCATCACTTACAGATTTAGGAACACAAGTTTATTTTCAATTTTAGTAGTCTATGACCATGAAAAAGCATGGAATTATCTTTAAAGTTTTGCGAAGCATCAAGAGTATATAGCAATATGATTAACTAATATGATAATAAAAAATGCTTGGGAAATTAAAAGTGCATGAAAAACCTTCCAGGAAAGTACATTCTAATTTACGCATTCAAAACGGAGATGAATTACTTGAAACAACGTTTAAAAACCGTACTTCACACAGCCGACTACTCTCAGTTGGCATCCACTTAGCTCGTTTGGTATTCGCAATCCACGTCCTCCTCCTCTCTGGATTACTGACAGCAGGATACCAAAACATTCGAACGCCATTGTCCGACCTATTGTGACAGTTTACAGCAGCACAACAAGGCATCCTTGCTTGGAATCAATAGAACGTTGAAGCTGTAACAAGCGGATGTGAACGTCCCGAGACGCAGTTGGACCAAAAATGGCATCGAAAAAGTCGTTCCGCAGGACCCATCATTATATAGAGACCCTACCATGCAGGTGTTCTGTCCCGGTCGTTGGTGAGCTCTTTGAAGAGCAGATGTTGAGTACACCTCCCCAGAATAAGCGTTACAACAGAAGTATGTACTGGGACACGGAGTTGAAATGTTTTAATTTCAGACTGATTGCCGACGGTCCGCTAAACGATTCCCAAAGTATGAGTGCACTCTTGTGTCATGGAGGTTTGTAGGAGAGTGATGCTAGCCTCGCATGTGGAGGTTACCCATAGCATTAAGTACATCCAGGGGTCTCAATTTGGGTTGAGAAATCTTGCTGGTGTGAATTTTGTGCGGTTATCTAGGGTGCTCAGGCAGTGGGAATCGATAACGGCGGGTTAAAAGGCATACTGGCTTAAGGACATCGGTTCTCAAGAATCGTCTAAACCAAAACTCACTGCAAATTGCCACGATGGGCTACGTCGCATACGTTATAGTTTAACTAATTGAAAGAGAGGAAATCCATTCTTTGAGAAAAACTCGTGGGGTCGTAAAAGGCAGTTTATTGTCAGAGAAACTATTTAAATAGCAAGACATAGACCAACATAAGAGGTAGCAAGTAATTAAAGCAAGCCCACATAATATCACGACAAATTTTCCCTCGACCGCCCAGTCAACGGCAACAAATTCATGAAAGTAAGAACTCGCAGGTTCTGTCAGGTTCTACTTTTACTTAACTTTTCACAAACACAACAGACCAAGTTTGACAAGCATTAATGCTTGTATGTATAAACACCAAACATGCGCAGTAACAGCTAGTTAGGTTTGAAGAACAGTCCAAGAAAACGCCAACTAATGAGGTGGTGAAAAGTCAAACCCTTATATTCATATATATCTAGTACAACATTCAGAAAGACGTGCTTGACGAAAAAGACTTCCATGATAACTTTATTTTTTAAGGTTTCTTTGGATCCACTCCATGCCATTCTAAATAAGGAAGAAAGGCATTTAAGAAGAAGCCTCAAAAACATTAGCAGTTATAGAAATAACCTACTCGATAAAAACGTTACAAAACAAGAACAAAGAAAAAAAAACTAATAAACGACAATCTAAGTAACTAGAGTTTATTACATGATCATCCATCTCCATCAGAAACTGAAGCAGCTGAAAGGAACAAGCCTCATATAGAAGCTAGCCTTACCACACATCACGCACAAACCGCATATAGACGACCAGTGAAAATACATAGGCAAAGTAAGAAATAAAAAAATAATAATAAATTAATAAATAAATAGCTTAATAAATAAAGATAATAACATACGTAAAGTAATAACAGTTATAATAATATAAACACATATTAGCAACAACAACAATAGTAATAATATTCATAATAACAATAATAGTAAAATAATAATAATAATAACAATAACAATAAAAAAAAATAATAATAATAATAATTATTATTATTATATAATATATATAATATATATAATAATGTATATAAATATATATAATATGCAATATAATATATATATATATATAATTATAGTTATAATTACAATAATAATGATAACAGAAATAATAATAATAATAATAATAATAATAACAATAATAATAATAATAATAATAATAATAATAACAACAACAGAAATAATAAACAATAAATAAATAGCTTACAGCTAGTCCTTCTCCACTTAAAGCGGAACACGCCTGGATCTGCCACGCACGATCTTTTATTTCGGTTAACCGCAACCCATCCATAATCTAAGACGGAAGTGCAAAAGCACCCTTACTCCTCATGGCCATACGGAAGAAGAGCCCTCCTTCTCATTAACAAATTCACACGTTTATACAACAATAGAATACGCTCAATTAGAAGTTTTTGCAGCTACGAAATGGAATACAGAAGTATCCCCGGACATGCCAGTTGTCCTGATGTGCGGTACGCATGCTACAATCGCCACCTTCTACCATCAGATGTGTCGTAAAGCGTACCACACGCCGACACAGAAGTCATTTAGCAGATCATGAGCATCCTCCATTGACATCAAAGAATAGCTGATCAGTGATGATCCAAGCGAAGGAACAAACTGTGTGCCGCTTGTTTGTCCAGAGCACTCTGCAAAGTACAGAGCCAAAAGGCACGTGGGAATGTTGCGCTCACTTTAAAGTATGAGCAAGAGTGCAGCTTCCGAGGTCACATCAACAACATTAGTCATATTAGTGCCGCAGCTAACTTCAGTAAACTGGTCAAAACAAATTGCGTAGCAGTCCCAACAGCCGCTGCAAATTCAAAATTTTATTTCCTTAAAACATCCATGTGGAGGCTGACTTCAGCTAAAGAATGTAACTCCGTTTAGCAAGCACAAACCAATGTTTGAGTCAACAGCTTTAACAAAAATCTACTTTAATTAGCATTTGCTACGTGGTATGAAAAGGTGGTATAATATCAGAAGTTGAAACCGCCAAGGACCGTAAATCCTAAACCCTGCTATCGGGCATGCAAAGGCCGCTACGAGGGAACATTTCATAGGTTTAAACATACAGCGCCTTTGAGCAACTTCTCCTCAGTATTTATAATACCAGCCAGGAGTAAACAAAGCAGCTCGCTCAAGAATACGGCAAAAAGAGTTTTAATATACTGCTTCACGCCTTCAAAGTAGCTTACAGCGTCATTATTCCAAAGCTTCGTCACAAGAAGAATCAGTTCGTGTGGGGTGGCCTCCGGGCTTCAAAATACGAAAAAGTGGTTTTCTTAGAAGCGCGCAAAGCCACTACTCTGCTGATGCAACTTGACTTGAACAAATCTGGATAGTTGCAGCATGCAATTTATGCATAGGAGATTGACACAGGCTTGAATTCGACTTTATGTCGAAATGCTGGTTACTGCTGCTGCTGCTTACTACGCTGCTTCAACCTGACTTCGTCTTTACGTCGCAACGCTGCTTAGCAGATATTGACAAGTCATCTGTTTACAATTCTGGTTCATGTTTCAACGCAAGATAAGTTTAAGTTGGAAAAAAAAACTGCTCAATAAACAAATCACCGTCGGAGTACTAAGTCGGCCAAAAAAACGCTGATTGTACTGGTGTTCCCACCGACAAGAAATTATTATGAACAGCGATTTTCAGACCTTCTCCCTCGTAATGCTACAGGTAACATTCTTGTGATACACCTTAAAGAGCAAATCTACGCCAGTCCATATTGTAAATAATGAAATCAAACCTTCGGCCAGCATTCTTCAGCAGACTTGGTCAGGAAAAGCATAAATATACCGCAGTCCTATAATACAGTATTATTCTGGCGCCGCAATTACAAGATGAAGCGAAACAACAAGCAGCTACGCCGCGAACATGGAATGAGCACACGTAAGTATATAGCCGAAAAAGTAGCACGCACCTCGGAACTTTTGGCAGCCTGCAGTAGATCTTGCTTGTTGGCGAATAACAATACAGGGGTGCCGGCAAGCTTTTCCTCCTCCAGTAGTTCAGCTAACTCCTACATTAAGAGGAAATATGAGAAAGGACACCTACTTCAAATAACTCTAAACTACGCCTCTTCCAAACATAGAAAATCTGGAGCCTAGGAAAAATCCGGATCCCCCACAAACCAATACAGCAAAAATTAAAAAAGAAATGCCTGAAGAATGTACTAACTAAGCGGAGATCTTAAGCGGGGAAGATCGACTTCACATACCTAGAGCTGTCTTAATAGCTTGACGAGAAAAACGTGAAATCATTGAAGTTCCATAAGAAACAGGGTATAACTGGACGATGCGCATAACGTAACATCAGATCCGCGGACTCACTGAACAACGAAAATCATAGCTCGACACAAGAGCTAAGCACGGAGCGTGTGGGAATTGAATATGGTTACCTGCCCAGCTTCGCCAAAACGTCGCCTGTCCGCACTATCTATTACATATATCTAAACGATAAGAACATAAAAATGCTCTCTAATTCAGCTGTGCCTGAATTTTGGATTTGCAGATTCTCTTATACTGTTTTACTGTTTTTGCAACCTAAAAATATGCGAACGACTAATAAACTTAACAGCTTACAAGCAAAACAAATCGCGCATATTGTGAATCAGTGGAAATTCAAACCAAAGTCGTATAGCCGCATAGCAGCGAAGTAGTAAAAGTAGTAGTAGTAGTAGCATTAGTAGTAGTAGTAGTAGTAGTAGTAGTAGTAGTAGTAATAGTAGTAGTAGTAGTAGTAGTAGTAGTAGTAGTAGTA
>QQSS02182239.1:0-12949 GCA_003687565.2 Craspedacusta sowerbii
AATAATAACAATAATAACAATAATAACAATAATAACAATAATAATAATAATGCTTGTTAGCGCAATACAAATTCATAACTTCCGACAGACGGAAAAAGAACTCAGTACCAGTCTTCCTGGATTCGCATTTTTTCGCACTTCTCGTACGGACCGAACAGCAGGCCTCCTCTCTCTTCGCGGAGATAGTACGACCCCTCTAGGTCACGAATGACCGGTATTTCCGGCTTGTTCTTCTTGACACACTCGATAGGACTAGTGACAACATACTGGTGATGGATAGGAGTTAAGGGATGTTCCACGCCAACCAGCCTTCCAATCTCTTGTGCCCAGAAACCTTAAAGGCAACATAGCAGCAAACCATCATCCTCGATTCCGTACGCAACTCGCGATGATAAACAACCATCACCCTCTTTAAAAAACCCGCACAAAACGTGCAGGTGTACGGGCAGCGATGACTGAGTTGCGCGTAAGAACTACCACCACCGCTACCACCACCACTATCAACAACAACAACAACAACATCACCACCATCACCAACAACAACAACAACAACAACAACAACAACAACAACATTTTAATAGCTCTACAAATGCGCAACAAAAGCGCATTCGGATCCTAATCGCTCACACCCAGTAACTCAACTGATCGTACTCAGCTTATGCTGAGCTTTATGCTGAAGTATCAAATGACTCACCATTAAATGATGTTACTTTAACAAAGGTACTCGATGCTAAGTCACCAGAGAGCGCAAGAAAGAATAAGTCACCACTTATCATTGCACAGCTCAGGAATCACAGCAAGTGAAGCTATTACAAGCTCTTTAAAGCACCCAAAGTACCATTATTTCCTTGTCCACGTTGAGTTTATAATTGAAACTGTCATGCACTTCCTACTAGTGTGGATACGCGAATACTACTCATTCGTCACTTAAATGTACTGCATGTCATAACCAATGATTAGGTTCAATTTAATTTTTATAAGTTCTCAAGGAGTATTCATAAAGATGTAGGTCTTTTCGGAAGAAACATTAAAGTTAGTATCCATATAGGCAGATTAGAAAGATGTATGAGAGAGCGCAAGTCGCTTCATAAGTAAACATGACCTCGAAAAGATAAGAATGCTTTCTTAAAGCCAACATATATATATATATATATAGCATAGCGAAAAAGAAACTTTCGACGTTAGCAACCTCGCAAAGGCTCAAAAAGTCCACAGAAAAATGTTGGGATTACTCGATTCGAGAACCCAAGACCTCGTTTCCTCGTAGCCCTTGCGATGGGCTCATCTAGCCACAAATCAATGTGATTCCCAGGTAACAAAGGCCGATATCCTTGATATTGATGTTCAAATGTTTTGACAGATAAGACTTTGACAAACGCATGCATTAAAGAATACATACGGCACCAAAAACGCATGCACATATATAACGAATCCCACATGAACCATATTGCAGAACGAGTAATTGGGTTAACAGTGGATAACAGGCACAAATCAAATGCAACAAAAGTTATTCAAATCCACATTTACTCTAAATAAAACTTTAACATATAATTTTTTTAATAGGATCTGCAAGATTTTAAATCAAATACCAGGGCTTGGAAGGCAAGTTACTAGAATCTTTCAATAGCCAAGAATACTCATAAAAAAGGGCTCTTCGGCTGTAGCATATAGCATGCATGTACATATAAATTCAACTGAGTTATAATTGCACGGACGTGTCCAAGAGAAAGTCGGGGGACTAGCAAAAGGCCTGATATTTCGTATCCCCTGACATGAAGATAAAAAACCATGCTCATTCGCATAAGAAAATATAAATATATACCTGCTGTATTCACAATTTGCTGGGCCTTAATTGTTCCGTGCGGTGTCACGACATCCCATCTTCCATCTGGTCTACGATTTAACGCTTTTACAGGAGAATTCAAGTAAATATTAGCTCCATGCTTCTTGGCACCGATTGCTAAAGCCTGAGTGAGTGAGTATGGATCCGTGTGACCATCTCCTAGGATAGGAGTACGAAAAATTGAGTCAGCTCTAAGTCTAGAATCTAAAAAATCCCTTTAAAAAAATGTGTTCTCCAATATTAATAGCTGAAATTATTACATTGGGCACTTCTATGGCCAATACTAGTTGCAGTACACAGACAGCCCATCCTCTCATTCTACTTTCATGAGCTATTTGGTGATGTATATAAATGTTATATAGAAACAAAAATTCAGCAGTTTCTTCCAAAGCAAGCCGTGCTTCATGCTATGTGGGGCTAATGAGTGACAAAGCATTCGAATCAAGCCCAGATGGCTGCTACTATTACATGAGAGCTGAGGGACTGTGTGAGAACTGTGCAGCATGACAAGTCGCTATCTAGCAAGCCCAGAAACGAGAACACTTTAATGCACTTTGCGCTTGTAGCCACACTAAATTTACAGTTCACAACAGAAGACCAAATCCATTGGGATCAATTACTGGAAATATATTATGGAGGTTAATACAGGTATTACGACTATCCAACCATTATTGCATGAGGAAACTGGGAGGACCTGCAACCTGGAAAAACTATTTTGAAATCATAGAACTATTAAAATGAAATCACATAATATCTCCACTCAAACGAAAATATAGAAACCTGGTGTGAAAAGGCCACCAAGGACATCATCCATCTTCATATAAGGAACCATGGCGTGGCATTGCTCAGGTGTTAAGATTTTGATAAACAGCTTGTGCCAGCCAGCACGGGACATCATGTACTCAGCCTCCTTCACTCTGCCTGAGGTTGTTAGCAGTCGCAAGCTCCCAGGACGATGAAAACCAACTGGCTGTAATAAGGCAAGACAGCACCTGCTTAGTGATGTTGGATCAAAACATTTGTCCACCACCACAAGTCATTGCAATAACCTTTAAGTTTGAACAGCCAAAATGCAAATGAGCAAAAGAAAAAATAGCAGGCCAAAACAGGTTATAATTTCTTACCTGCCCGGTCTCTTCTTCAAGTGAGGCATACAGATTTAAACTGTACCAGTGCATATGCTTTAAGTTGATGCCAGGGTGATAAGCGGTAGTCAGGCCAGCCTATAGCATGAACTGGATTTACTATTGCCATAGAAGTCAGCCTATTGCAATAATTGATTTCAATTAACGCTTTATGCTGCTATAAAACATTAGCAAGTTTCTGCCATAAGCAAACTGCACTACATTTTAACAACAATACTTATAAGAGTCTTAGTATTAAATTTCTGACAAGAGCATAAATGCACACACGATGCCAGAACGTTTCCCTCACACAAATTACTAAAGCACCACTTACAGCATGCCATGTCGAGCCTGCAGTCAGCTCAGTCTTCTCAAGCAAAATCACATCTTTCATGCCTTGCTTAGCCAGGTGATAGGCCAGGCTAGTGCCAATGCATCCACCACCAATAATGACACAGTTAGCTTCATCCTTGACTTTCTTATCTGCACCAATAGAGGGCCTATGTGATAAAAAAACTCAAAAATAGCATCATCCAAAAACTCTAATAGAACAAAATAATTGGGCTGGGACTTTGTCTGGTGCTTTAGCTGCGCTTAGCCATATCAGATGTAATAAAATCTTACACACATGTTAAGAGATGTGAACAGGAGCAGCTACTAGCAAAGTGCAGTAGCAGTATTTTCCCCTTTGCCTTCTTATGAAAGCCCAAAATATTTTCGCAATTTTCTAAATGCTTGGAAACCAAGTGTGGTTCAAAAAGTTTTGGACTGAAGGCCCATCAAAATAAATTAAGATTTCCAAGCATGCACAGTCAAAATTTTCAATCTATCCGATTTTAAAATTTTCCAATCACTGAAACTCAATCAATGCACTGAAATAATTATCATTTTATCGGTATTGCTGCATGTGCCCATCAATAGCGTGGTTCTCATCAATCACCTGAATGCTCAATCTACTGCATGCCTACCTCAAGTAGGCGGGAAACAGCCATAAATAACATAAGCTTGTACGGTCATTACTTGCACTATTAGCTTTTACAACAAAAATATGAAACAAATGTTGCAGAAACTTTCTACGGTTGAACATATCAAGGCCTAAACGTTATCGCTTTCCATGCCAGCTACATAAAAGGTGACGAGATACTAGAGTTATGTCGATAATGCTTTTTAAGTGTCCTCTTGTACACTTGGTGACAAATTTTACTGTAATGGATAAAATCAAGTTACAAAATAACAGCGCCCATAACGAAAAATCTAAACACACTTAAAGTGGACAAAGTTAACTCAATAATGCACATATTTATTATACAATAATAACACACAACTTCGAAGAAAAGAGTTTGCCCAAAACTTTCATACCGTGCACCAGTAGTAAGACAAGCTTGGAGGCGATACCCATGCACCGTCGACTTGTAGCATCGTTGGAAGACACCAGGCCTGGCAAGGAGAGCCATGGCTTCGGGTCTCGACGAATGGGGGATGCGCACGAAATGCGGAACTCTTGCAGGAACAGTGTCAACAACTTTTAAGAACGGGTGTGAGCCTGTTGGACCAGGTCCGCCGCGGGCTGCACGTGAGCTCAGTCCACTCTAGGACAGGCCTGCCAGGGTGTTCGCCGCTTGGACACGCAACATTTTGTACTTGAGACGGGGGGCATCCAAAATAATATGTTCGTGCAGACCCAGTTTTAGATACAGGAGTTGCAGGAGACCAGAGCAGACAAGCACTTTAACTGGATAATCAAACAAAAAATCATCCTTTTCAGGAAGTCACTTTCATTAGTTTGGGCTAATGAACAAGGGAAAATCGTTAAGGGTGTCGGCATCTAAAACTTATTCTCGTTAGAAACGAGAAATCTCCAGCAATTTCGAGAAATTTTCTATCCTGTTTGAAACAAGACGGATGTCCTTCTCGTCTCGAAACTTCTTGAAGTAAAATGTACGTAAAATATTTCGTTTTGCAAAGATGGCCGGGGAGGGATTTACGTGTGTACAATTGCTCCCTAATGACCACAAAATAATGCCAAGGTGTCGAAATAAAAATTCCGTTAAAAATAATTAAAACTTCCCAAATTTACAATCAAGAAAAAAATTTCATTAGTCACGCTATTTCACGTGAAATTTTCGAAACCAGTTTTTGTCCTACGAGAAGCAGAGGAACAGTTTGCATTTCATACATCTAATTCTTGATCTTTCAGTGCAGCCTTCAGCTTTTCGGTGGGCCTCGCCGGAAAATACAGAAACACTGGTAAGCGTCATCTCTGCCGTCTTTTTCTTCGTGTGGCGTTTCATCAAGTTTAGTAAAAATCAAAATAATGAAAATGAGTTTAAACTTGTTGAATGTTAACGCTGAATAAACCACTGAAATAAACAGGAATCGCGCGCTTAACTAGAATACACAACAGTATACTTAACAGTGCCTTAACGCATGCCAATTCACGTTAAAAAATAAAGTTAACTAAAGATAATCAATGTAATCCGAATTAACTCCTTATGACTTATTGCTGCTTGTGTCAATTACAACAATCAGCGTATAATCGATGCAATTTGAGACAATTTTCACAACAATTTCGTTACAATTTTTACCACAATTTTCGGAAATATTTACAACAATCGGCACCTTATGGATGCAATTTAATCTCGAAAATTGTTGTGAAAATTTTAAAACTTGACAAGATTTTGAGTAGAGTCCTGTTGAAAAGCGTTTCGATTAAATCATCGAAAGGGCTCGCTTTTTCTCTCGAAATTTATTGGCATTTCGAGACGGACCTCCGGCTTGTCATGAAACTTCTCAAAACTCAAAAAGTTTCAAAAAGACGCAGGCCCTTAGATCAGATCTCTAGTTTCAGAGAGACCATCAGATTAACTCCATCAGGGAGAAATAACAGAACTTCAGCCCATCAAAGCTAGTGAGTGTCGTCGTCTCGAAACATTTTGAGTTTCAAAAAATTTCTCGAGAACAGATTGAGAAATAGCGACACAAATCGATTATTTTCTCGAAACTTTTCAAATGGGACTTTTCTCGAAATCATGTTAATTTTTGCATTTTCACAAAAAATTTTGAGATTAATTACGGCAATCCACACACAATCGAGGCCTTTCGTAACAAGCAGCAATGACTAATAACGAGTTGATTTGGATTCTGTTGATTATCTTTAGTTAAGTTTATCAGCTCAGTCATGTTCTAGATGAATTGCCATGTGAAAAGGCGCTATGTTGTGTACTGTTGTGCACTGTAGTTAAACGCGTGATTCATGTTTATTTCCGCGTTAACCTTCAATAAGTTTAAACTTATTTAGATGTTCGTTAAACTTGGCGAGATGCCACGCGAAGAGAAAGAAGGTTGATAGTACGCCTAACCAGCGTTTTTGCATTTTCTGGCGAAGTTCACCGAAAACTTGAAAGCTGCACAAAAAGATTAAAGAAATTTATGTATGAAATGCAAGCTGTTCCTCTGCTTGTGAAGCGGCAAAATCTTTCGTATGACTAAAAACTTTCATAGGACAAAATGTCTTATGAAATAGCGTGACTGGTTAAATTTTGCTTGGTTGATCTTATGATCATACTTAACATAACGTAACTTAACATAACTTTTAGAAGTTTGATTTGTGTGAACGGAAGCAGCAGACCCTACTTTGTTAGCAAAGCCTTCTGACATTAGCTTCAACGTGTCTATGTATTCGCTAATGATTATCCTTGCAACTGCTTAGGGCAGTTCCATGATATAAGTATGCAAAACAAACAAGATATTGCGCATTTGTGCTCCGTGTTGAGAGTTTTTACCACAATCAGCTTCGATTTTCGATCATACGACACATGGAGTCTTGCAGTTAAGTTTTTAAGGAGTCAAATGAAATCTTATTTCACTATAACGGTCAACAAGCATCATAAGTAGACAACTAATCCTTAAGAGCGAAGTTCCGTGGAATGGCCCCCGTATGAGAGAGCTTTTCGGTAGGCACTTGTTAACCCGGACTCCGCCGCCGTATTGAGACAAGTTTTGAAGAGCACTTCACAAAAAGCTGAAATGCTCTATCCGAAAATAGTCTGACATGTTCAAAAAGGTCTTCCCACGACGACAAGGCTTTACCGACCTCTACCTTAAGAGCCAATTTTCGCGCTTAAAATTGGGAGTGAAGGCAATTGGGGAATCGATCGGGATCACGACGCTTCCAGCAACCACTTATTTTATGACCATTTAAGGGCTCTGCGCATAAATTGGGCACGGGTAAAATCCCTCGTGTATTATTCATTCAAAGTTTAAGAAGGTATACGATATATCAAATTTAAAACGCTGCTTAAGTTAGAGGAATTTTTTTTTGTCTAATTAATGTGTGGCTTCTGCAAGGGTTAAAAGATACATTGTAGCTATATAAGCACAAATTAATAAAGGCAATGCGCTGACGCTCAAGTCAAGAAACGTAGGGTGTAGGGATATGCAATTATGGCTGTTATTTCTCAAATCTTCTCGAAATGTTGTCGACTTATAAAAATATAATGCAAGTTTCGCAAAATTTATGTTATTTTCGAGAAATATGTTAAAATTATTTTAAAAAATTTGAGAAACGCCTCCTTATTGACCATGACAAAGCGCTTAAATGCTCACTAGCGATAAAAAAGAGATAAAGAATTCGCAAAACATGGACATAGAGTTTACATTCCCAGTTTGTGCAGTTTACAGCCATCATTAGAATTGGGCTCAGGGCAAAATGCTGTCTAACGTGTCCATGAAAAACTGCTAAATTGAGAAAGGCTTTGTAATAATAAAGTATCCACCTTCCAAGTAGAGTTAATGCAAAACATCAGGAGGTTTAACATATGCAAATCATAATGAGTCGCGTTTTTTATTATCAACCATTTCAGCAGTATTCAACATTAAAATATTATGGGCAAAATCATACATCTTAAACAGAGGCTGAAACAGCAGGTTTCAAGTTCATAGGTGCTTCCAAGTACAAAGCAACTGTAGTTCGCACCATACACTATGTCATGCACTAAGAAAAGACACTAATAGGCCATTTCTAAATTCATGATAATACGGTCTCAAGGGGGCCTTACTACATGAACTCCTGCAGAGAAAAAAAATAGCACAATGTAAATCACTCAAAAAAAAACATCACAGCCTTGTAGGTAGAATTAAAAGAGCAGCAACTATATTGCAGCAACAGCCTAATCTATGAAGAAAAAACTAAAAATTTCCAATAACACATGACGTCTTAAAATACTTTAAAATGCTTCACTAAACCTGATGCTTAAACCATCAAACCATAAAAACGCACAGGAATTTTCAAAACAGCATAGCAAACATTACAAAATGTAAAGAAGATTCAGTTCAACCAGAAGCCACAGGAAGCCTCAGCGACTAAGGGCAAGTGTGGAGGATGGCCTGTGGCATATTTTTTTAATAGTTGCTAAGTTTGTCAGAAAAACGCGCTATTGCATTAAAAAATCTGAATCCTGTTCATTACAAGGTTCTTAGTGCACATAAATTTGATCAGCACTAAGTGAAAACCGACAGCACTTATAACTACATAGACTTAATTCTCTAACTCATTAAATCTACTTTATCCCTACTAAACAACCTACACAAGCAAAATCATTAAAAAAAAACTAATGTTAAGATATTCACCAACATTTGCTTTTGATAACTTAGAATATACAAACACTAGTCTTATTATAAATTATTATTATAAATTAACCATCATAGGCTTCCACAGGATTTAACAAGTGTTTTACATACTGGTGATTCCTAATCAAAGGATGTCAAGCCTCAACAGTACAGGAATTATAACACGACCAAGCAAGTAAATGTCATAAATTTGTGCACTCCACATCCTTGATGACATTTAAAATTTTGTTCCTGAGGCTAACATAATAAGCATACACACTTAGACCACAATCAAGAAAAAGCATTGATGCATAAAAATTCCCAAGTTGATTATGAAGCTTTATTAATACTACATGGCATAAGCAACCACAAAAAAGGGCTGTTAATTACAATGCAAGGTGCAATGGGCTCTTCTCTGAAGTTGATCTGCATGCTTGAACATGCCTAGTGATGTAGCCTCTTTGAAACCATGCTTTACAACGCTGACACTGAATGGGCTGTTCCTTCCCGAAATACTCACTCAAATCAATTATCCCATATATGATGCACATAACATTCTTCATAATAAGCACAGAAACATTAGCATCATAACGATGCCACAAAATGGAGCGTATTATAAGATTTGGCATGTTTACAACTACCAGAAATGAACAAGTGTAAGCTGCTTTAAATGAAAACGAAGATACACGTCCAGTAAAGCTGTTGACCCGAACCTCTACTAAAGCTAGAGCTGGTAGAAGGAAGTTTATGCACGCAAAAACAAGAGTTGCATCTAGGTATTCTCTAGGAAATTCAGCTTGAGAATCTCTTTCAAAAAGGAACTCAAGTAGATCAATACTATCAAACACATCTAAAGCCACAGTTCCAACTAGTCTGTTTATGTAACTGCGTCGTGCAGTGTTCGGTTTGGCATCATGATGACCAAGAACAAGAAACAAAAATATAATTGGAGTGCAGGACACAGCAACTTTTAAAAAATTTGGTCCAAACACATCTTTTTCATCCAAGACGGCAGCATGCTTTCTGAATAAAATGGCAACGCGGGGAATCAAGAAAATAGCGTAAACAATCCACGCAACAAATGCATATTTTATTTCATCAGGGTGGTCTGTCGGGTCACGGCCATCTGCTTCATCCACCGCTTCTAGAGCCTTTTTTTGCTGGAATTTTTTAGCAGCAATAGCAAGAGTTGCAATCCATACACATATGATCACGAAGTCAGCAATAGACCACAATGCCCAGATCTTGCCTCTGAGAATCACAAGATATGTGTCTAACAAAGCACCTTGAAATATCAGGAACCCAATACAAGAAACTTTTGCAGAGCTTTCCAGCAGCCACTCTGTCATTTTTTTAAACTATACTTCCTGGAAGCTAAAAAGAGCTTAGCTACCTTAAAGTACACAATTAACAGGCCCAGAATACGAATTGGAATGTAATACACAATTAATGCAAAGAATTATTAGCAGTTCTTCCAACAGCTTAAGGCTGTTGCAGATCACTGAAAAAGCTGAGAGAGCACTATATATGGCCAAAAAAAAGCATGACATGCTGTAAGTGCAATTTAAAAGGTTTTGTCTTCTGTTTTTGTCATTTTTCCACACTACTATGAAAAGACTTAAAAAAAAACACTAAACTGCCAAACAAAAGTTGCAAATAGCATAACACAATTATCTATGGCCCTAAAATTACAGAAATAATACTATACCTAATGAAAACAAAGTATCAATACGGGCGTTCTGAAATCAAGCAGAAGCCCCCCCCCCCTGAAACCAGCCAAAACTGTTTCTGCAGCATTGCAGAGACTTTTTAGATTTTTCCTAACTCCGACGTATAAGTATGCCAGTATTTCTCATAACAACACTGAGTTACAACCACGATTCTGATAGCTGTTTAAGTATCCGGATATTACGAGGAGGAAGTCTCAAAACTATGAGGTCGCGTACCGAAGATACAACGGATTTCATTAGACGCACCTCCATGGTGCCAACTCTCTTCATCAGACAATAGGCGCACTAGCGTAATTCTTGGAAATTTCTGTGCCGATGGGTGCAAACATCCACATCAAGTGCGTGGAGCTACCGTTGGTTCTGCGGCAGTGGGATGCACTGACGTACGCCTTAAGAAGCCTTATCCTTATCAGACACCAGAGCCTGTAAGCACAGCGCTCGGAACAGTAAGCATAATGACAGAAGCAAGTATCCGAGGTGTTCAGTGACTCCTGCCAAAAGAGATTTGAAGAGAAGAACCAAAGAATGTACAATTAGAAAAGATTTCCCAAGGACAACCACGACTCAAGAGGAAGACAAAGAAGCTGTTTATCGACGAGCCTTGTCTGTACGCGACGAGACATGGAGGTTTCAATCACGTAGTGGTTTGAGAGGGTGGAGGTCGTTCATAAGAAATCTATCTACGTTTGCTCCTGCTCGATGAATGCACATTCAAAGACCAGAGATCACACAGACATTAAAAAATTATCGTAGGACGAAAAAGCACAAGTGCATTAGGCCAATCAGTAGTAGTTATAGTAATAAGGCAAGCAGAATTAGTATCCTTACTTCCATAAATGAAACACACGAGAAAGTTTCTCTGTGATAATGGCTGAGGAATAACCTCATCTCAGAAACGACAGTAACATTACCGACCAAGTCATTAAGGTAAATTTATCGTGGCAAGTGGAAAGCGAATAGGAATGGAATTATATCACTGCAAAATTGTACGAAGTTTTTCAACTCCATTGAACATGACTTCAGATTAATCACCCTATAGTCTCATAGAATTCACAAATTCTTTAGCTATTGAAGAGCATACGAGTCGTTCGTAAGATAGAAATAACATAAAAGACACAACAAGGTTGGACCCATGCCAGCAACAGCATCCATGGTTTTCCTTGAAAGAGTTTTTGTAAAATAGCGTCGCGAAAGTTAGGCGATGCTGCTCATTCTCCATCGCCTCGATTGCAATGACGCGGTCAATATTATCCTCTTAACGTCTGCGTCGTAAAGGCTTGGCTGCGAAGCCTCACTAATATTTTTAGTTTCTCTCGAGAGGAAAGGAAATCTAGCTTAGTCTCCACGTTCTCTCAATTTATCAGGCCCGTCTCCTTCTTTTTTAAAATTATGACCTGGCCCTTGACAGTTAAATATTACTGTGATAATCCGTTACGTATTTCGTCAGATTGTCTACCTTGTACCCAGAAGATTTTATCCCTTTGTCTATGTGGCAAGTTAGGCAGGTTTTATTTCAAGCTGCAAATGTGAGCCTGAGTCGATCTTTGCTTACACGATGATTCACGGAAAGTGACTGTGTCCTTAAAGCCCCTGAAATATGGGCTAATCATTGAGTATCAGAATGACTTTCAGCAGACCAGTCAGGCTATGGTAATTTGGCTTTGGCTTGCAAAAAAAACTTGGTCGAGTGGTTGGATGTCTGTTGTTATGAGACATTTCTCGTGTATCGATATACTGTATATATTATATTATATATTATACAGATATTACACCCACAACAACCCCATCTTAACATACTGATCAATTAGCAGCCACTATTGAGGGAACTGATTTAGGCTATTCCTAAGTGAGGATTTTTTAGCCCAGTTCCACCTCTGCAACCACAGATTGCTGTAAGCACAGATTGCTGCAACTCGATCTTTCCAACCGCAAATTTAAGTTTGGAAAATAGTGTCAATACTTGGTGTCTTGCGCACAGTTTCCCCGAAATTTAAAAGACTGGCAATGTCACTCGGTTTATTTTGCCATAATGCTTTCCTCTCAAGTGCCTCGGGCTGCTAGAAAACATCAGTTTGTCGGCTGCTAGAAAACATCAGTTTGTCGGCTTAGTTTGTTTTTGCATGTAGTCGCAAAGTCATTGTCATCCTTTGGTTTTCATTTTGGTACCTGCACAGGCGTTTTGGATGTATTCGGACCAGCTTTCAAAATCAACATTTGTTAAGACCACCATCTGCCAAGGGATTTTAAAGGGTTTTAGGTTAAGTTTCACCTGTACATTGCTGGCATTGATCAATCGGTGGTCGCCACACAAATAGATGCTGGCTCATCCTCCGGTTGGTGATTCGGACTTGATGACACCGGATAGCTCTCATTTGCAATGCCTACCACCGCTGCTAGTGGATTCAGTTTGGAAGTAAGGGAATAGTATTTTTACAAACCGAGAAGTATATTCTGCATTAATCCGAAAACATAGACGATTCTGCTTAAAAATAATCCTCCTCAAAAATCAAATCGATTATGAGTACTTATTGTTGGTAGTAGGTATTCGTGGTAAAAGTTTTAAAAAATTATTTATAATGCAAGGAGTAAGAAATAGTCTTGTATTGCAATTATATCCTTATAAAAAAACTTTTATTATTCAATAC
>QQSS02182250.1:0-14141 GCA_003687565.2 Craspedacusta sowerbii
TGTGTGTGTGTGTGTGTGTGTGTGTGTGTGTGTGTGTGTGTGTGTGTGTGTGTGTGTGTGTGTGTGTGTGTGTTAGTAAGAGAGAGTGAGCCACTCAAAGACTAAATGTCAGCCGATCGGCTAGCAGCATCACGTCCGCCAGTTGCTCTGAAAATCTGTTGGTAATTCCTTTGATTTAGCATGTCTAATAAATAGCTGGTTATCCCACTTAAGAATACTAACCTAGTAAGTTGCTGCTTACATCCAGAAAGATTAGATCAGTCAGGTTCATAAACAGCTGAAATTGAAAAACGCAATCAGACGTCCTCTAAAATCTGAACAAAGAAGACCCCAAAACAATATTTTAGCCTAAAGACACAACCAGAAATACAATGTGTGTCCAAGTGCAGTGGGGTCATTTAGCATAAAGGAAAGAAATTTTAGCCATGCTGCATATAGCGTGGCTTGGAAGGTCGAAGATCTACAATGAATGACTTCCAACCACCTACTTGGTTCGGGATCGCAGTAATCCTACAAGGCAATAAACAGCACATGTCAGTAAAAGAAGATATTTCCGGACTAAAGGAAAGATCACATTGAAAACCACCATGGCGATACCCAGAAATATATACAACAAGTAATTAAAAACCAGATGATGCTAAACTCATTTCCAACACTAACCACAGTCATGATGGCAATTAACTGGCAGCCAATTACCTGTTGTGGCTGAGGTTCAGAACCAGCAATTCGCTCGCATGCTCTAACTCTTCCGGTATCTAAGACAAATAGACAACGTTAAAAACTTCAGCACCTAGCTCCGAATCAGGTTCGCAACCTTTAACAGAATCATGCATCTGCTAACAGGTTCCTAGCGTCCATACTTGAGTGACTCCCTCTAATCGGAATCTTTAGCTTACATGAACAGCCACCTACGAGCCATACACCTCATCCACTGAATCACCCAAGCCACTCTACAACAGCCTGAAACCTTACGACCATTAAATCTGAGAAACAATGAGAAGAAACAAGTCTTTAGAGTAGAATTACGAACGTCCGGTGTTCCGCAGCTATCAGATGACGATCGCAGACGAATATATAACGATCCAGATGCGAAACAAAAATATAGTCAATGCGGTGCCATGCCAGAAAACTTTGCTCCCTGTTACTCCCTGTTACTGCCTTGAAACTCTAGCAAGCAAAAGAAACGGCTAAAATTCTTACCTCAATGATGTCATTATGGCTAAGATCCTGAAACATGAAAAAAATAGGAAGGATTTAATAAGCTGAAGGGCGGCTCTAACTGCGCCTAGCTACACAAGCCCAGGCTCTATGCCACGAAGTAAGATTTAGAATTCCGGTGGCCAGGTACACTTACTTTCAGTCACAACAAGCCACCAACAAATATCTAGCTCATGTGCGGTTAACACTATGCCGGCGAATAGTCTTGACCATTAGAAAGATACACATGTTAAGGACAAGACAAACTAAAACAAACTCTGAGCTAGCACATTCCTATGAACAAGAAACACATTTCCATTTATAGGGTTTCAAATGCACAGTTGATCACTCAAGACTACAAAGTTGGCTCAACTTACCTGTTCCAAAAATTTAAGAACGAGGAAACAGAACCCGAAACCACTCTGTTCAGTCACAAAGTGTATCACAAAAAAAATCTCGAACATGGCTACGAGGACTTCAGCATAAATAAAGACTCCATGTCGAGCTGACAGTCCGTCTCGATTTTAAGGACAGTCGCACATCCTGGCGGATTCAACCTAAACTTTTTGCACTCACCTAACATGATCACGACTCATTGGCTTTGCAGATTAATTAATCAATTGTATATAATAATAATAATATATAATATAATATATATAATATATATTATATATATATATATTAATATATATTAATATATATATATATTAATATATATAATATATAATATATATAATATATTATATATAATATATAATAATCGGATTCAACCTAAACTTTTTGCACTCACCTAACATGATTACGACTCATTGGCTTTGCAGATTAATTAATCCTAGCTTTCAATAAAAATTTGAGTAAGTATGGATCGTGGTTGTTCTTCCATAAACCCACAGCGGACAAGATTCGCTATATGGGGTAATCAGTGGCGTGCTTAGAACCGGAACCCGGGTCGAAGGGATGGACGCCGCATCAACAACCACAATATCGGGAGAGCCAGGTGAACTGATGGGCCCTGTGCGAGATGACTAGCTGACTAGCAATCACAAAAACGCATTCACAATACTATAAAGTTTGCGTGTCCAAGAGCACCGAAAACTAGCATACTTCAGCACTATAATCGAATAGTGAACTCACTTAGCGTCAAGCCGGGCTCGTCAAAATCGAAGCTGCTTTACCTTGACTTCTGAAAGCGTGACTTCTTAACATGTGTGTTTTAAGTCAGACGATGATCCAAGAAAGGACCGAAAACTCGCAAAGAACTAATAGCGCTATTCTTTGCCCTGACGTCAGCACTCATTTAAATAGTTAACCTACCGTATTCTTATACAATGCCATATTAGCTTTATTAGTAATATCAGTAGTTGAATGCGCAGTAAGCAGTATCATCATTATTCTCCATTATATAAGAGAAAAGCACGTGGATATTCCAGTACCGCGTATTTGAGCAAATAAATTAACACCATCAGACATTCATTCTATATCTCTAGCAAACACCATCGTGCTAGAAGGATTGCTCACTTTGAAAATAGAAAATGCCACTGCAACACAAGCCAATAGAAACATGCGAAAAAATATCAAAAAAAAAACAAGAAACAAATAGCTGTATGAATACTAACACGAAACGCTTGGAAAGGGATTGGATACGCACTGCCCAAATAGGCTAGCTTGAAAGTCAACTCATGCTAAAACCAAACGACTTTAAAGGTGCCGTTTTGAACAATTAAACCTAATGGAATTTCATTTTGGTTGCAGAGCGATAGTCTCGCAAGGGAGGACAACTGGGACTAAAGCACATAGACCACAGCAGGCGAAGAAATGGTACTCGCGCAAAAAAACATGTGATCGTGCCTATCAACACAAAATACATGCCTTACAAAATTGCACCTTAACTGGCATCCAAATTTAACTAGCTTCTGGAAGTGCAAGAGAACAACTGTCTTAAATCCGAAACCATGCTGGCATATCACAATATCTTAATGAGCATTCAAAGACAATGCCTTGCTTTCCGAATCCAAAACTCAAACGCGCGAGGAAGGTTTTAATTCTTTATGGCAGACATGCTTCAACAAACAGGAAAAAGATGAAAAAAAAAACAAACAACAACAACAACAGACATGCAACGAATTCACGCCTCGTGTGATTAGCACACTCGTAGGGTGCCATCCTTCATACAAAAACGTTCAACTTAACATTTCTAGACCAACAATGATCGGATAATCAATGGCTTTCCAAGTCGGAAAGTATATCGCTGAGTCTTCGACTTTCTGATACTACCTGTCAGCGCATACCATTTCAAACTCCAAATAAACTACGTACTTCCTCAAACCACCCCAAATAAAATTACATACTAATGGTGCACGATCCCTATGTCGGTAGTAAGAAGTAGCTTATACACTCCACTTGAACATTTTGAAATATGGCTCAGAGGAATGCCCACTTGTAACATTTACCACCAGCTGGCGCCAAACGGCAACACGGTTAGACCACCCCTACTTTTTACTGGGGACAAAAAGCTACGTCGAGCAGCACATTTGCGGCAAGCATTTTACCAAATGACTAAATAGCTGATTTTGTAAGTAAATCGATGTCAAGAACTATGGTAGTTCATGTTTAATCCATCCGAAAAAATAAAAAAGCACTTTTTGCGCAAACCATTTAAAGACGGACGAGAGCACGCAATGCTTTCTTTGCAATGAAAACTATACGACACACAACTTAGCAATTTAGAAATTGGGCTTACCTAGGTAACGCATGTGGTTCAATCTTAAGAATTTAGACCATAAACCAAGCCACTTTTAACTAGGTACGCTTATTAGAACTTAATCATTGTTCGGGTAGTAATAGTCAACATCAAAATACAAGGCATGAATCATCAATCATCACGAACACCGGAAGGAATGCAGCCGGCCAGGAGACATAATGAGATTAGGTTAGCGTATTTACAGCCCATAAACGTACAACTAGAAATCACGCTCTAGTCTTCTAGTGCATACTAAACCAGCAAAAAGAAAAATATGAAGGAATGACAAAACCTTCCAACGACGCAACTTTTAACTGTTTACAATTTTAAGGAAGCTGTGCGTAATTAACCAAATTGACAAATGCCATATGCATGTTTTTTACAACAACTGACGCACAACAAGTCGAGATACAACAACCCAATAACAACAATAAACATTCACCAGCAAAAGCACACAACTACACAATGCATGCATAACTCGAACTGAGTTTAATCACATTGCTGCTATAACGTCAACCATGTGGTGCTTGGGAGAACTTTTGATATCGTTTGAATGCGCATCATTGTGGCTGTGTTGCGGAACAGCGGACAACATGGATCTAGATTGCTTTCTTCCTTTTTGCAGAGCTTCATATCTAGGTCGCCAATGGTGCTTGAAGCAATATTGATAACAAAGAACGTAAGCAAATATCAACACCAAGGCTTCAGAAATCAAGGCTACAACAAGAGCCGCAACACTCACTCCTCCAGAGATCGGGAAAAGCTTACCAGTTGCAGGTCTGGCAATGCAGAGGCAAGTACCTTCGTCCAACTTCTTGTCTTCCCTAGAGCAGTCCCTGTACAACTCACTTTTGCATACACATGAGCAACTTTCACCACTCCACACTTTGCGAGGCATGCATATGTGAGGATCGGTAGGGCATCTGCACATACACCTACTTTGACTCCACACTCTTGGGCTGCAACACGGACTTAACACTGGCGTCGAATCAAACTTGCACCTGCAGCCACATGTCTCATTTGACCAGTATTCGAAACCTGTGCACGTGCGCGGCTCTTGAACACACACCCCAGAACAATTGGTGTGGTTGGTTAATTCAATGACCAGACCTCGGTCCATACTTACCTCCGTCACAAGGGCAAACACTGGCTCCGTTTTTATGGCGTCACATGTCCTGACACTAGGATCATACCCAACAACACTCCCACGGCAACGATGCAGCTTTACGTAATAAGGAAAGTATCTAAAATATGACGTATTGTCTGTCGGAACAACTTCTGACTGGAGATGACAGTTGACGTTATCGAGTTCAGCGGCCACTTGCTGGCTTAAAACAGATCTCGACTCGTCAATCCCAAGCAAAGATAAAGTCAACAGCAGCAGCATCGTGAAAGTGGGCAACAAAATTCAATCAATCCCCCAGAAATGCCTCAACTCTCCATACGCAAAGCGACTCGCGAGGAAGGAACTGTATGCCACTGAAAATTAATGATCTGCTCACAAGCTTGTTTCGGTTAGGCGTCATATAAACTTTCCTACGAACGACCAAATCATCAGTGCGGTCATCAAACGGCCAAGTTCACTACCTCATGGGCGTTTGATTGCATTATACTTACCCAGCTGACTCTATCTGCTGCTATTCCCAGGATACCAAGGGGGTCGAGCCCTTCATTAAATCCGAGAACAACTAGAACAACACTGACGTTGATCTCCACACATTTAACAAGACAAGACTGCTACGCTGAGGTCACCTAATGCTCAGCCACTGATAGCGGACTTGCGCTACTAAAAAAATCTTAAGTATACAACAATACAAAAGCTCCTCAAGCTATCCGATTTTCTACCAGAGGCGGAGCAGCGACAATCAGACCCAAATCAAACCAATGCGGTTGGGAAATTCCCTTCGTTCCAAAATCTTATCACGAGATCAAGAAAACGCAGTATGAAAAGCCAAAACTAACATCAAGATGTCACAGAGCAACACCAAATCCAATTCAGCAACTATCATGGTTTCCCCAACACCCCGTAATCCCAAACAAGCCGCCACATATTATCCCGCCCATACTCTGCATTCGAGTGACTCACCAGTAGATCAAGCATCTGCTTTCACAGAAAAAAAAACTCTGAAAGATTGAAAGATCTTATTAAAGAAATTTTTACAAAACTGATGAAGAAAGCTAGCCAAGGTATTCAGAAGCAAACCATGGCACCTGCCACCATTCAGGACAAGTCATAGGCGTCCACAGGGTACAATGACCAGCAAGAGCTTGCTAAAACAGCAACATATTTAAGAGCTACTGCAAAGAATTCTCTATTGATCAATACAGAGAGCGCCTAATGGACATAAATATTTCACAAAGGCGCCCATGCGCGACATTTTCAGGCGAAAATCGGTGCAAAGCACGCTTAAGACGATTCTACGTCCATACGTCTGTCTGTCCGGGTCCACGGTTCGAGATTCTGCATAGCTTAGAACTAATCGATCGGCAGACCAATACTTAAAATGACAGGAATATGCGATAACGTGAAACAATAGGTATAGCTCCCTCACGCCGACACAAAGTTGAACCGAATTCTCGCCGGAAAAAAACGCACCCTCACAGAAGTTATATTGCATAGTATAGTGTATACGCACAACTACGTAAACAAGTGAACTATGTAGAGGTAACTACGTATGCTTCACACACAGACAAAGACATACACAGACGCTACACTACGCTACACTACACTACACTACACTACCCTAAACCATACCCTACACTACACATACAATCACAAACACACACGCACGCATCACCCACTTATGTTTTTCAAGAACGACCGTTGTCAAACTTCCTACGAATAAACGAGAAAAGAACGTGCACAACACTACTAAACAAAGCATTCCGACTGAATTTACTTTGAGAAATACATAATAATACGGCATGAAACCCAAAAGCCTAACAGGGGAACTCTACAAAACATTCTCGAACAAATTGATAAACGTTACGGACAACTTTAAAAAGTTTATTGAATGGATTAATTTACAAGCCGCCATATACAGCAGTAGTAAATACGAAAACAAATTAAAACAGGACACACAGGCTCTTAATAACTACATTCCGTGAGAGCAAGAAGTGTTTCATGAATCATGCTCAAAGTGGAACTTTACTAATCGAATCACATTGTTTAATCACATAAGATTTTAGATGACATATTTCTTTAATGCATTACACAAATACTATTAGAAAATAGTTCCGTTGGCGCATCCGGACTCTAAAACTAGCGTGAAAATCTAAATAACTCCACATTAGAAATAACCACGATATCCAACTGTCTTTAAATTCAGACATTTCAGCGAGACTTGGAGAATGTGAGTTGACATTGCTGATTTTCCATACGATTAAAGTTAGGATGGCTTCTTCTAGTCAGTTTTGAGACACACACACAACAGTAAACACTTGGGTTGGCAAATACTGGCACATACCACAGTTAGCAGATCATCCAGCTTAAAGACTTCATTTGGTATGCCGGCATTCTTCAGGTTATTGTGCCTGGCATTGATGACCTGAAGCAAAAATGGGAATAAGGATTTTTATGAGACCTTAACCAGTGAAAAGAACTGGAAAGAGCACAAGGACATGAATCAGATGATAAATTTTTAGAGAAAAACATTCATGTGCACAAAAAAAAAACACAAAGTCAATGCAAAGATTGATCTACATTTTCAAATTTTATAATTAACACCTTTACTTTCACCTAGAATGAGTTAACTCCCAAACCACATGGATAACATCTTTTTATTGGTGGGTACACAGGGTACTTGCTGCAGGCCTTTTAAGGCCAAGGAAGCAGACACTCCAAAGCATAGCTTAGAAACCCAAAAGAGAAACCAAGTTCTTTAATGCATAAAAAATTCATCCACAACAAAAAAACGTTATCTATGCTACAAATCACAAACAACTGGTCAACTTGATAGGTATAATTGGTCCTGGAAAACATAAAAATAAACAAGTAAAAATACATCACCCAGACCCTGCACTATACATAAAAATGCAAATTTTCAAGTAGAAAACAGAGGAGAAATTCAATTTTATCAGCTCCCATCAACTGAAAAATACCAACACACACACACACCAACAGACCAACACACACATGCACACACACACACACACACACACACACACACACACACACACACACACACACACACACACACACACACACACAAACAAACAAACACACACACACACACACACACACATAGAAGGACAATTAATTCCTACCTTTAAATTTGTAAGGTTTTCTACATCAATTTGAAGACTGCTGAGCTTGTTTTTTACCAAAGACAGATGCTCCTGAAAGGGAAATCGAACTGGAACTGAAATTTTATCTAACAAAATAAAATTATTTTTTCAATATTAGACATTGCCTAAAACAAAACTTCAACACACATGAGAGCAACAAAAATGTGCTTTTGGCTTCAATACATCGCAAACAAAAATTTAAACCCAGAACATAAAATTAAGTACTTCAACATAACTATAGCAATAAAAACAACAGAATAAGTACAAATTACTCAAAAATACAACATAGAATATATCACTGACAAACAAAGCAAAATTAACATGCTTAAATTTTATTTTTCATAATTTTGACTTTCACGCCTTTCCACCAGCATCCTCCATCTGCTGCCACCATTTACATTTAAAAATGCAAGCTAAGTAAGCTAGTTCTCACACAGATACTACATACTGCATGTTGGTCCTACCATGAAACCAAGGATCAAAGTTAGCAATTAAAATTAAATAGCTATCAGCATTATTGATAAGAGGAAAACCATGGCATAGGGTTAATCTTTTGATCTTGAAAACAAATTATTTTAAGCATTACTGCAAACAAAAAAACGTGAATCTCTTTACTTGGCAATCTACGTATGTATCTTTTCAATGACATGCGAATCAGACACAAAGCTAGTTTTTTATTTACCTTAAATATTGGGACTTTTGCTAGCTACTTTAATGTAATTTAAGAAATCTTTGTCAGTATCTAAATCATGCTTTTTATGTGCTTACTTTGACACCGCTTAAATCATAATTGGAAATATTTATCAGGTTTCCCAGGGGTGGTCACAACCTATAGAGAGCTTAAGAATCAAGAGGTCCAATGCCCACAACGCCAGATGTGTAGAAACTGGGCTGCTCATGTGAGGCTTTAAGCAAACTCCCAAGACAGATTTCTAGCCTTGAACCAACCGTTTTATTTGATTGGTACTTGCCACAGGTATTACACTTAATTCTTATAATTTGATTTCACGCCCGGAAGGTTTTGGAATGTGCTTCTATAACCCGAAGATATACGGTAAAGAATATACGCATGAATAAAACATATCACTTCTCGGATTTTATCAAGATCATGCGCCCAAACACCTGACTTACTCACTTTGCACAAGGTAAGACAGTCGAAATCTGGAATCACAAGCCAAAATCGTCACTCACTAGCTTTGTTAATGTTCCAATTTCTTCCGGAACTTTCGACAGGTTTGCTTTGTCTAACCTTAGCCATCGCAAATTGCTCATACTTTTGAGACGGGCTGGAAAGCCAGACTAAAAACGTGAATAGGAACAAAGTGGGTTGTTCAGAAACAAATGTGGAACCGGCATTATTACATCAATAATAGCAACTAAAATGCAATAATCAGCAAAAGATTCATAATTCAAGCCACGAAAAATGAGAACTCCATCATCGGGCTTTTCAAATCTGTCGTAACAGCCAAAATCAACTTACATGAAAGTCATTTTTGGACAAATCAACGCCGCGAACAAACGGTAGAACTCCCAACCCTTCGGCGGCCATTTTGGGAGACCGTTGTTTTCCGAACCACGGAAATGTCTGGGTTATGCGTTCGGCAAAAGAACTTGCCAAAAGTTTTCTTGAGAACCGTGCTAGCAGAGCTGGAACTTGAAATGCTTTTATTTGTGGTCGCATGCGCTACAAGCTCCATCAAGCAACCAATCAATCAATCAACGAATCCATCAAGCAATCAGTCCTTCCATAAAAAAAAATCAATTAAAATCATCAACAAATCTATCAATATATTTTTTTCATAACAAATCAAACCTTAACCAATATAGCTCCGAGAAATGTTAAAAGTGATTTCCGAAAATATTTGAGTTAAATAAAATTGCACAATATTAAAAGACGGTGTTGTGACAGTACACTGCTGCTTGCATTAAACGCAATCAAGCTAATAATATGAATATACGATGGATGTAAATTAGAGGAGCCACAATACAGCTCAAGAAAGTATTGAAGAAGATTTCCCAATTTATTACAAGTTAAATCAGGTTACATAAAAAAACTTGAAAATTTTTGTTGTAGACTGCTGTTTGCAAAATAAAAACAACAAGAATCATGTTTAAGCTTTGGCTATCTCACATGTTTATGGCCTGGTATTGTGAGGGAAGCCCATAATTGATAGCCTATTGTAGTAGTCGCTATCAGTTGACAATTTTTGATCGCAATTTACACTAAACCTAGGAGCATTCGGACCGAGAAGTAGGTTAGGCTCGTAATGGTATCAGTAGGTTTATTAAACTTAGATGTCCTAAATCCTTGTCGGTTAGAGTATAAGGCATCGCGCACAAGTCATTAAACGGGTTTTGACACACATTGTGAATGGTTTGAATGTTCGATGTAGACTTCTGTGCTGCTGGCAGACAACAAAGGTCAAAACTATACTTGAAGAACCTCAGCGGGTTCTAACATTTCCTGATTGCGTAAACTAGGAATCGACTACTCTTTTCTATTGCTTTTTCGCCTCAAGTAGCAAAAGAGGAAGCACGAAGCAAAATTTTACAAGCATATTATCGAATTCGCCAATACTAGTCCAGACTACGTACTTTAAGATAGGATGGTTCTCCATAAAGGCCTTAAGAATTTTCATAGAGAACCATTTTCGAAGTCCACATTCGTGGTCTCCAAGGCATGGGGGAAAGAATAAATTCGTATGTTATATGTAATCACTATTTACTGCTTCATCGAAAATCGATTTGAGGGTTTACTGCAAGGCGGTTAAATTTCATCCAATCATTATCTGTTGATAGTTGGAGGACAACGTACAGCTTATTACAAATCCTCTTAGGCAAATTTGTTGTTTATTGAACAACAGTTTTGAAGCATCTGTAACGGAATATCCTTATATTCCAGATATACAGAGGTGCTCATTACATGGTTGTAATGGCGGCAGGTTGATTGAGTAGGAAGTTTTTTGTTTCAGCTACAAATTTTCTCAGATGCATGCATGGCTTCATTTGCTTTCATACAATTAAAGGGATCGGCCCACGAGTACGGATGTTTATCTTTTAAATGGCAGTCTTTTCCAAGTAGCAATGTGTAGCCAAAAGCGACTATTGTAACGATAGTTAACTCGGTGAAAGTATGATTAAAAAAGCTATCAGGCAGCAAGTTCTTCTGATACCTATAAACAGTCTTACAGTTTTAAGAATATTTAACTCAAATATGTATTGTATCAGACTTTTAAATCACCAATTTTCCAAGTCTGTTACTATATCCAACGTACACTGATGTTCGGAAAACCGAAGTATTTTGATCATTCAAGCCTCTGTTACCTATTTGAATGAAGAAGTAGAAGCAAGTTGGTGATTTTGAAATACCACTGAATAACAAGCCCCGGTTGCGTAAATCAGGACTCGAGCAGAACGTTTGACAATTTTTCTCGTTACATCTACTCCATGTTGCTACCAATTTGCAATCCTATTCGGATCTTTTTGAGCAAGATTTGGCAATGTTATAA
Source organism: Craspedacusta sowerbii (assembly GCA_003687565.2). Classification (NCBI taxonomy): domain Eukaryota; kingdom Metazoa; phylum Cnidaria; class Hydrozoa; order Limnomedusae; family Olindiidae; genus Craspedacusta; species Craspedacusta sowerbii. The sequence goes on from QQSS02182250.1 coordinate 11,734, forward strand.
CTGCTACACAATGAAAGACCCAGTCTTTAGAATTTCTTATATTGATTTCGGCTTCTCTTTCGCTTGCAGATAAACAGAGTGAACACCACTCCACATGTAATTGAAGTAGTGCAAGTGAAGGCGAAGTAGCGAGCATGGTTCTTGTTGAACAAGCTTCTGCTTTTACCACCACAGTTTATTGCATAAAATTGTAGCATGGCAATAGGTACCTGCAAGTGCAGGATGTGAACTTGGCTTGGTATTAAGAGATTGGCATATCTAATAATTTGAAAATGCCAGGCTCTGCTACTCGTGACCACCGTTTTTGCTTTTGACCCTTAAATTTATTTCATCTTTTGAAAATAAGCTATAGACCGACCCACGATATTAATCAAATTTCTGATTTAAGGATAGTACTTTGCTATAATATAAATGCATAAGGTCCTGATATAATCCAGTGCAGATTCGTAAGTCACTTTGTACGTATGTCGGAAAAACCCCAAACAAGTCTCGTATCGCGCGCCAATTCAGTCAAAACTGTTTAATGCTACGACGCATACTGATGCTTCCCTGTAGACTTTCTTAAATTTTGCAATTATGCAAAGTGGAATTCCGGGGATGCATGAGTTGATTTGCCGAAATAATAACGAAATGCCAAACAAAGAAAGGGCAACTAAGGTATACGATGCGCTAACAAAGAAGCTGATTAGCAGTTGGGAATTCGTTTGGCTGACGCATTCCACGACAAGATTAAACCATTTCAACATCATCAATGCGCCAAGCGATGAAAAAGTATAAGTGAGGCAGCAGATATTTTCTTGGATCCTAATTTGAAAAGCGACTATTGTAACGATGGTTAACTCGGTGAAAGTATGACAAAACGCTATCAGGCAGCAAGTTCTTCTGATGCCTATAAGCAGTATTACAGTTTGAGGAATATTTAACTCAAATACATGTGGCATTATATTTTTAAATCACGAATTTTCCAAGTCTGTGATTATATCCAAGGTACACTGATGTTCGGAAAACCGAAGTATTTTGATCATTTAAGCCTCTGTTACCTACTTGAATGAAGAAGTAGAAGCAAGCTGGTGATTTTGTAATAACTCTGAATAACATGCCCCAGTTGCGTAAATCAGGACGCGACAAGAAAGTTTGACAATTTTTCTCGTTACATCTACTCCATGTTGCTACCAGTTTGCAATCCAATTCGGATCTTTTTGAGCAAGATTTAGCAATGTTATAACTGCTACACAATGAAAGACCCAGCCTTTAGAATTTCTTATATTGATTTCGGCTTCTCTTTCGCTTGCAGATAAACAGAGTGAACACCACTCCACATGTAATTGAAGTAGTGCAAGTGAAGGCGAAGTAGCGAGCATGGTTCTTGTTGAACAAGCTTCTGCTTTTACCACCACAGTTTATTGCATAAAATTGTAGCATGGCAATAGGTATCTGTAAGTGCAATATATGTATTTGCCTTGGTACTATGAGATTGGCTTATCTAAAACTTTGAAAATGCCAGGCTCTGCTACTCGTGACCACCGTTTTTGCTTTTGACCCTTAAATTTATTTCATCTTTTGAATACAAGCTATAGACTGGCCCACGATATTAATCAAATTTCTGATTTAGTGATAGTACTTTGCTATCATATAAATGCATAAGGTCCTGATATAATCAAGTGCAGATTTCGTAAGTCTCTTTCTACGTATGTAGGAAAAACCCCAAGCAAGTCTCGTGTCTCGCGCCAATTCAGTCAAAACTGTGTTATACTACGACGCATACCGATGCTTCCCTGTAGACTTTCTTAAACTTTGCAATTATGCAAAGTGGAATTTCCGGGGATGCATGAGTTGATTTGCCGAAAAAATAAGGAAATGCCAAACAAATCAAAAGGCAATTAAAGCATACGATGCGCTAACAAAGAAGCTGATTAGCAGTTGGGAATTCGTTTGGCTGACGCATACCACGTTGTTGTTGTCATGTTGCCACGACAAGATTAAACCATTTCAACATCACCAATGCGCCAAGCGATGAAAAAGTATAAGTGAGGCAGCAGATATTTTCATGGATCCGAATTTGAAAAGCGACTATTGTAACGATAGTTAACTCGGTGAAAGTATGATTAAAAAAGCTATCAGGCAGCAAGTTCTTCTGATACCTATAAACAGTCTTACAGTTTTAAGAATATTTAACTCAAATATATATTGTATCAGACTTTTAAATCACCAATTTTCAGAGTCTGTTACTATATCCAAGGTACACTGATGTTCGGAAAACCGAAGTATTTTGATCATTCAAGCCTCTGTTACCTATTTGATTGAAGAAGTAGAATCAAGTTGGTGATTTTGAAATACCACTGAATAACAAGCCCCGGTTGCGTAAATCAGGACTCGAGCAGAAAGTTTAACAATTTTTCTCGTTACAT
>QQSS02182261.1:0-14139 GCA_003687565.2 Craspedacusta sowerbii
TATATATATATATATCAGTCGCCAAATGATCTTTGAAGTAATACTTGAGCCTATTCGAGGAAAGAGAAGCAGGCACGTGAATGTCGGGAATGAGTATGCGGGAAGCCCGTAAAAGTCTACGTCATTTGGGTATCTTCCTTGCAGATATATTGTGAGGACGTTTTTCTTCGGTGCCCATAGAAAATGTGCTTCTGGGTGGTGTTTGTTATAGGCGGCTTTGTTTGTATACAATTTGTCCAGAGCGGCTCAGTTTATGTAGCTTCTGGTTGCGCGTATAATGATAATGTCTTCCTACTGGTTATGGTGCTATTTGTTGTTAGGAAAAGGAATGTTGCATGTAATGGTTGTTATCTAAGTTTATTGTAAGAGTTCAGTGTTCGGTGGAGCAGGGTGGAAGAAGGGGCTTTCGTTGGCGAACAGAGCGTGTTTTCTATCTAAATCGAGACTGGGTTCTATTGAGGGAAGCAGTCTCTCAAAATCCATACAGCACACAACGCAACAATTCTCCTCAGTAAAATCCCACCACTCATTACCGATATGTACCATGCAATTTTTAATCCGAATATCTAACATGCTAGCGTTAACATATCAGGAGAGGACGAATAAGACGCAGAGTAATGCGCTGACTTGAACGCTAACAAGGCTGACCTTAAGAAAATGCACGCGCATCACCTCCTTCGGTCTCCTCTGAAAGTTCGTAGCTGCAGAATTTAAAGGAGCAAATTCTTCCACAGACTACACGTGTTAGCAATCAAAGTCACGTAAAACAGCTCTCTGTATGCGAAGACTTGTCCTCACAAACGTTTGTTCAACTCTAGCGATATGTATCTCGGTCTGCCCATGTAAACTTATAGACAACACCAAACGCATTTGTGTTTCAACGTCGAAGTGTATTGCCATGTGTGTGAGTTGGAAATTGTTTCTTTAGTTGTGAGCTGTTATGGCCAATCTGTTTATTGGCACTACATTGGTGAAAGCCTGTCGTTAATCCTCCATATTTTGATGATGCCTTTTGCTTCCTTGTGCGCAACACGAGTAGTTCAAAATCTAGCGTTGCTCATAACTTAACATGCGCTGAAGGTAAGGTCAACTATATTGGAGAGTTAACCCAACACATCTGCACCACAAAAGCTTCGAAAAAAAAAAAAATGCTTTTCACTTTGCGAGATTTCAGGAACGAATTGCTTATCTTTTTCTGAACAATGTCTTCTGCCGGCTTGTTTTCCTTTCATCCTCTTTATGTTAACGATGCAGCCAAAATAAAATTGTTTTATAGTAACATTGTGAGCTTTGCTCCTCATCAAGATTTACAATTATTGTTTGTTGAGATAGGGCTCTGGTTTGAAGCATTGGTAGGAGAGCGATTTGAGAAAAACAGTTAATACGGGCTAAATCTTTTGCAAGTATTGGGCACATCATACTTGGGTTGTCATATTTCAAGATATGGCTGTGCAGATTTTCAATATGTCATGAATATCAAAGACAATTTGCGATGAACCAATTAAAATTGATAAGGTATACTCACATAGCTAAAATTAAGGCGAAAATGCATTCTGATGGATGCTTAACATTTAAGTTGATTTATTTCAACATCGGATCTTTCGCATCTAGATTAGCTAAAGTATCAAATTAAGATATGTATCACCAGTGGATGGGAAGCCAGTTAAATGTTTTGTAACATTCTTAACATTCAAAAGCCACGCAGGATGACGCAAGCTTACGAAAGCACTCCTTTATTTTACTTCCGAAGTGAATAGCACCAACTGGATTTCTCAATAACGCTGCCAACATGTCTGAGTGCATGAAGAGATGCTACAAAAAATCCAACAAGAAAATACGCTTGCTGCCTTTAAACATCGTGCTAGAACTTCATGTCCTATTGTTGGCGAAAGTGCTATTTACTTTGTTCCCATAGCGGTAAATTTATTTGCCAATATCCTGGAAATGCACAAGGCTTTCTTGATCTCAACAAATCGATGGGAATGGGAAGTTTCTAAATAAACTAAATAAATAAATGACTAAGATAAAAAAAAAAACTTAAAAAAATATATATATATATATATATATATATATATATATATATATATATATATATATATATATATATAGCGTAGGATGCTTTCTACTCCATACGCCTACCATCTTTCTGCCACTGCATATGAAAAAACTTTTCATAACTTTTAAAACCCTTTTTAGAGGCTTCGTATTAATCGATGCGTTGCATGATGGTTATCATGATAGCTCCGCAATGTAAAGATGCTTTGTAGAATGCTACTGCATGAACGCGTTGTGTCCTCGATTGTCCAACGTCTTGCTTTATTTAAATTTTAACAAGCACGTACGTTTACGCCACACAGTTTCACAAGACGCATTCAGAAGAAGGAACTGTCATGGCCACCATAACACGAAAATCCACACGAGCATTCGACACAAAAATATCGTAAACATAAATAAGTAGGCACATGCACGTCCCTACAGATAACATAGACTCTCATAGATAACATAGCATCTTTTGAAACCTTTTAAAAATCCCCACACTCGTCGCACTTAAGTATTCAGGCGGCAAACAAACCACGAAAAAAACTCAAACGCAACACAACGACCATATCCATAAAGCGATTCACAAAGCAAAATTTGAATTTCAGAGATAATGCCACGCGCCCGTTCGTAATTTTCGAATGGTGAAGGATCCAAACCATGCACTATGCAAAATGGTGGGCGCCCCAACGCAATACACGAAAAAACACGCAAACACACACACACACACACGCACGCACACACACATACGCACACACATACACACAAAAGAGTACCTTAGCTTAAGACCTTACTCCGTCAACTTGAAAAACACGTGCACAACTTTTAAAGCAAAAACTTAAGATTCGTTAACGCACGAGCATGTTTGAGTGGAAGACATATTGCACGACTTAGCAGAATCTTGGGGGCCAAACAGTATAAGCAAATAGACGACATCCTGAAAAAAATCTCAAAACACTCGGTCAACCAAAGATGTTGGCTTATTCTTGAAACGCATCCAAAAGCTATAGTGACCCGCAACTGCATGGGCCACAGACCATTCGGCACCCAAGGTCAGGGACGACAAGCTCGCGCGAAATTCCAAAACCCAGAAATGACTAAACGCTATCTCTTTTGAGGCTTATAACCTTTTATAACGTGTCCGAAAAAGTTTTGCATGGACTCGTATGTCATGAAGCTGATGCCCACTGCAGCCGGCCCCTTGATCCAGTTCACGCTCATGCCTTTGTAGAAGCCTTTAATAAACCCTTCCGTACTTAGCACATATTTAATCGTCCAAACGAGCTTCCTATATTTATACCCCTTACCGTCGAGTCCATCCGTTTGCATGCGCCTGCGAACAATATCAAATGGGTAACTACACGATTGACCACAGAGTCCGGCAATGGCGCCGAACAGCAGTCGATGTCCAGCACCGATTTCGGAATCAGCGCCCAACCTGGTGTGGTGCCACACTTTCAAAGTCTCGTAGGTGAAAAAGGAAACCCCCGCATACGGTATTATGCCGCACACGGTGGGCACGAAGCCATTGAAAAACGCGCGGAAACCTTCTTCGTAGAGTATGGTGGAAAACGCATGTTTTAGCGAGGCGTACTTAGAACGTCGGGCCACGGCGAGTCGAGCGCGAACTAAGTCTAAAGGGTAGGTGCAGAAAGCCGCGCACACACCAGCCGAGGATCCGGCAAGTAAGCGTCTCACTGGCGGCAAAGGTTTTCCATGAGTACTGCCAAGAAGTCTTTTGATTTGCTCATGGGCTGTGAACTGAATCGCCGCATATGGAATGACACGAGTGAGCGTGGCGCTGTTTCCCCGCCACCAACTTGACAGTCCGTATTTCTCGTAGTTGCTCTTAAGAAACGTGTACGCTTTCTTGTACGTAAACCTCTCATTAGACACCTGAAAAGATATCTTCGTCCTGTCTAATGGGGCAATAGTTGTCTTCGCTACGGCACCTGCAACAGCCCCAGATGCTAAGGAGCAGCTTATGTCAAGACCACGATAGGAGAGCCCAAAAGGATACTTGTGCGTACCTTCACGCAGGCAATCATCCTTCAGCAAGATAATCTGCCCCGACTTTGACGCGTCGCTATTCTTAGATGGCGTAGGATCCAAAAGTACATGCCTTCCCATACTGTTAGGAAAAAGACATTGGCAACACTGAACAGTCAAGCCAAGCTTTGATGCGGGCGGACAAAAGCTTTATACAAGCTGGGACTATACATTATAACATATACGAACTCCAATAAGTTTCATTCACGTATCTTTTGATACTACGAAATAGCAGAGAAAAACTGCACATCATCATATGCAAACTCCAATAAGTTCCATTGGTGTATCTTTTTACACTACAATATGGCAGAGAAAAACCGGCCATCATCAAGCTGCATTTAGTAAACAACATATGGGTCCCTTCTCAAGTAATTGAAAGCGCCACAATTTACAGAACAGATTTCAATTTCGATTCAGAAATAAAACTGAGCTAGTCCAAAAACGTCTGGTCGTTAGATCAGGCCACATTGGAAAGGTGAGGGACAATGGGACAAGGGGACTATAGAGATGCTACTTTCCATTAACTTTTATAAGAAAAACATCAAGTTACAGAGGTGATCCAATATTGTCGCACAAAGGAAGATAAAGAAAACTCCTGAAAATCAGCAGCTCTGGCTTTTCTACAATATTGGAAGTGGACAGCATATCCAGAAACCCTAAAGACTTCTGCCTAATGACCTGTGCAAAATTAACAGGCATTGCACAAATCACAGAAAATTACCGTCTTTATTTAGCATGCACTAGTAGCAATTAGTCCAGAAATACTGCAGGCCTTATGGGCAACTTAAAGGTGCCATAAAGATTACGCATAGGCACTTTCATTGATAATGAAAACACTACAAAATTAGGATGGTGCATTGTGCTAGTGGGTTTTCACTATATCGAACAACTGTGGAAAACTTGACAGCCACTAAAGAGCAGCAAACTATATAAACCCTTAAGCAGTTTAAGTTCAAGGGAGTATAATGCATACCAACAGGGATAATAAACCAAAAACAAATTCTGTTGTGCAAATAGTACATGATTTTACAAAGCTTTCAATTGTGATGTCCAGCACCTTTGCTCTTAGAGCAAATGTGCTAAGATTTACAGCAAGTTGTCATTGGCACAAAGCCAGCTTAATAGAAAGGAGTTGAAGTGGGGTAGCTCCAATCTTAATGCTGGAGAGGAATGAAAAATGCTATTTACCTCAAATTATTAATAGGCACCAAACTCTGACCCAAGACAAGGCTCAACTCATACTCCTGGCTAGAATAATCTCTTTTGCAATAAGCCAAATAATCATGACAGGGACTGCAGCACAGGAAAACTGAAAAAAAAAATCAAGCACTGAATGACCAGCCATAAAATTTACAACTGAAATTGTGATTTCTGAGGTTCTATTTTCATCAATTTGAGGAGTCACAGTAACAAACATTGATTTCCATTGAAACAATCACAGACTTGCATTACTCAGAACAAGAAAGTCATTCGCAACTGAAGTGCTGACACGTTTCAGCTATAGAGAACTTACGTAAAAGCTCAGCCTCATTTTAAATTTTTAATTGATGCAAATTTTTGATTCAAGACAAACAGATACCTCAGCTCGTAAACAGTATAAAATGTGAAAAATAGACTACCAAAAATCCTGCAAGCCAATTCTGGCTAAGCAAGGGCAACATACTCACATGTATATGAAAGGGCTTAGGTAAATAAGATTTTAGAGGGCACTTTCGGAACATTAAATTAGTTTTTCCATTGGTTCAAGTTTCGTAACGTCATTCGCAAAGAAACCTATGATTTGCTTAACTTTAGACTTTCATCTTACAGAAACACTTAAACCAAACAGGTCTTTACAGAGAGAAGGTCAATTACTTTTTCAAAAAATAAAGGGACAAACAATAGTAGTACAATTTTTAAAGTAGCAAGTTAGACTGTCGTCCTGAACAAGATGCTGGAAGCAAGGAAAGTAAAGATATTCCTATTCCTTTTCCATGCTACATCCTATGAACTAATATCTCGCTTTCCTCCGTCCTGAGGTACCTCGTGTGCAGTTCTGGGACTTGGGCTAAGTTTAGGCCAGCCCACTCACACACCCTCGCACAAGCGCGACGTAACAACATGAACAATTTTCATCACAGAAATATACATACCTAAACCTATGCCTTCACTGGCATACCTACTTTTAAACTTCTTCTCTTACTTAAGATCCAAACAGCTCAGAATAATCCAGCTCAGCTGCTTTGATACGCAATCTGTAACTTCATAGCTCCAAAACTACCTTGCAAAACGAAGACGTCACTAAGTTCAGTGCACCTGAATATAAACCCGGCACGTGATCCTAGTGAATTTTGACCTCTTGGGTAATCCGTAAGTGACGCAGAATAAGACTCGGTTAGGTAACAGAGTTCCATTCACGTGGGGAGTCGTCATCCATTACGTCATGGGTCCCACAAATTATGCCTCGCTTTAAATTATCCCGCCTCGGCTTACCGGTTATTCTGCCGGGCAAGAGATGCCCAACCGAAAACTGTAATCTATTATATTTTTGTAAAAATTCCTGTTCACGTTTGTGCGTTCGTCTGTGTCATGGTGCATCATATCTTCTGCCAATTGTACGTAATGCCGTTTTCCAATAAGAGTGTATCCAGAAAAGATATTTTACAAGTGCATAATGATTGCCGCGACAGTCTGTTCTAATCTTATTCAATCATGGAACAATCCATGAGTGTTTTTCTTTACTTATATATACTTATCTGTATGGGGTTGCCCAGAAAGACTTCTTGATGAGAACGTTCGGGTATGGAGTTTACTACGATAGAGCCATTTGTATTAGCTTTTTTTTCGTTTTGACAAACTCTCTAGTCCTTCTCAACTGAGTCCACAAATTCAAGCCAACCGTATGAACTTGTGGGAAGCGTAAAAATTATCTTTGATTACAAATAAACATCTTTTTTAACCTAGTCGAAATGCCTAACTTAATCACTTATCTCATAGCCCTTCCGTGAAGTCATGTTTCTTCTTCGCGCCTTTTCGTCTTTAAGGCAGGCTTCCTTTACATTCTTTCAGAAGTCTGCGTGAGTGCGATCTAAAACAGAAAAAGAATTCTCGGAACTCAACTGTATTCATTTACTATCCTTATGACGCTTCCATCCACATGAGGCCCTCTGTTTTCCTAAGTGATTCACAACTCGATTGCTGAAATTTCTGGAAATTTCCACAATAAAGCTAGCTTTACAGCTGGTACATATAATATTTTAAATAACAACATTTAAGATTTGTAGAGAACTGATCTTTTGTGCAGACGTAGGAGCTTGCCTTAAACAACAATAAAAACAACAACGACAATAAAACAGCAACAACAGCAACAACAAAAAGTACAACAAGAAAAATAACGTGACGAATAGTTGATTTGCAATAGGTATAACAACAATAACAGAAACAACAACAATATTTATTTCTCTACAGAAACGTACAGTACAGCACCAATCTCCAGCGTTCCAAAGGTCTAAATGTAATAATTTGTTATTTGTTTTGTAGCTATTGTCCTTGCGTGTTAAAATCGAGGATGTCATCTTGGAATAAGCGCCAACGTTTCAGTATAAATTGTGCTTTTGACTATAAGTACCTAAATACGGAAAGAAAGGGATTGAAGAAAAAACTAACAACAACAATGAAACAAACCGAAAAAACAATGACCTCCGAATATGCTACTTTGAATCCTACTAAGAATCAAATACCTAACAGTTAATTTCGTCAATATGACCTTATGAAATCCTGGCTAACGTTATCTAGTTTGAAGTATTGTTGGTTAGTATACTTCAATGCAATACGTCAAACGCTCGCGTTTTTCGCGGCAAAAAGCGAACGTCTTTTAGTCCAGAATATCGGAACTACAGTATAATGCGAACTCGCTCCCAGTAGTAAGCAGCTTTATAAAATCGACAAATTGCGTGAAAGTCAAAATAATGCGAGACAATGAAAAAGTAAAGAGTATCGAACAACCGAGATAACAAATTTAATCTTAAACTCGACAATCCCGTAGCAAACATATCAAATAAATGCCATAGTGGTAAAGGTAATCTAATATACAACCGTATCGCCAAATCACGCGCAAATCAAGTCCATAAATAAAAATATATTTAAAAAAATTAATAATAATAAAATAAAAACGCACACTACGCATATCTAGCCAGGAATAGAGATTTTATTTCTTTTTGAAAAGTTGCTTTGGAAGTAGTTAATTTAATATTAATCCCGGAAAGACGGTTACATAGAGATGCACCTTGGAACTTTATGCTTTTAGTTCCATATTTTTCTGTTCGTCTTGATGGCATTATATGTTTTGGACAATTCTTCACCCGAGTTTCGGAGTTCACGTTTTCAATTGCTACAAACTGCTTTCTTCCACTTTAATACGACCTAAACTAGTTTAGGGCGACACCGCAAATGCCGTATATTTCGAGTACACGTAATAGAATGTCTTGATTGACGGTATCAAAGTCTTTAGTTAAGTCAAGAAATTCACCACGTTCTAGCGTGTCGTGTAAATTGCTGACAAAAGTAACAATGCATAGTCAGGCAAATGTTTCTTCCGAAAACCGAATTGGCGTTCAATAATTAGTTCGAATCGTTCAAAAAGCTCATATAGGCGGGTACATTTTAAGTAAACGACTAGGAATACTGAAGGGACAAGAAGATTTGGTAATATTAGGTGAGTTTATGATATTCATCACCTCGTTAGGCTGGGTAGGTGTTAGAAACAGCCTTTGATTAACAGGAGGTGGAATGTACCTCTTGAAATTAGAAGTGGAAGCTGGCATTTCAGCGTTAGTCTTTTATCGACGGAGGAAAAGAAGTCTAGGAAAGCAGTTGCTATGTTTCTCGGATCACTCAACAGGCGTTCGTTGCAGTCACGAATTGTTGTGGTCATGAGCTTCGCTTTTTGGCAAGGTTAATTACTGACCTTATGCCATCCCAAATTCTCTTAACGCTATTCTGATTTTATAACATTTTTTTGTAGAAGAGAGTTTTGCTCTTTCTTATCAGACAAACAATGGAGCTTCGATGTTTCTTGTAGTTCGCATACGTTTTAGTTTTCTTTTGCTGGTTAGTTTCCTTCATGTATTGTTTTAAATAATTATCTCTCACGTCCATGGCCTGCAGTATTTCGGTTGTAAGCCAAGGCTTTTTTTGTTGACTTACGTCCTTCTTTGACAAAAGTTTGTGTGGCGCCATTACATTTAAAATGTCCGTAACTTAATTTATCAGACAATTTGTTAAAGTGCTTGTGTTTGTTTCGTTGCCGAATATGGATTCCCATTTCAGAGACGATAATTCTTCTATAAACTCTTTTCGTTGAAGTGCTTGTGCGAGCGGTTATATACCAGTTTATGTTTTGACTTGGTCTTCTTCATATTGTATTAGTGAATATAACATATTGGCGAAAATGATCCAGTACGGCGCATGTGATATTCCCACATATTGCCTCATACTTCACATCGTTGGCAAATATGTTGTCGATGAGAGTTTGAGATCGCATTGTGACTCGGCTAGGATGAAAAAGTAAGGGACGGAAGTTATGCGACGATAATACATCATTAATACTTAATACATATTTAAGAAAGTTTATATTAAAGTCGCCCATTATAGACACCAGTTTATCATCCCTTTTAATCGCCTGAAGGATCTTAAGTAAGCATTCTTCAACGAAGTGTGATGCGGGGAAGTTGGGATGATTGTAAACTGAGCCGCATATTAAATTTTTTCTTCCAGATTGTTGTATTTCTACAAAAGTTGCTTCAAAGGCGTGCTAGACCCGAAGGCAAAAGTCTTGTCTTACTCGTAAGTCCGTCCGCAAGGTATTGTGTACGTATACGCCAGTTCCACCCGCGTTACTGATAGTCCATGTGTGGAAAGAGTGATATTCTTCTATATCAATAGCAAGAATAGGCTCTGTTTCCGCGGTTATGCGGGTCTCCGAGATTCCAATTATCTTGAACCGATATTTTAAAAGCTTTAGAAGGATTACTCATTCTTTATAATGTTTAGTTTATGTGGCAATATTTATGAGAAGAAATCCAAGCGACGAATTAGAATCACTGCTTAGCCTCGTGAACTCAGTGATATCATAATATTTACACTAATTTTTAGCGTTAACGATCTCAGAACAATTCGATGTTTCCCCTCGTAGATTATTAAGAAGAGTATTTCTGCAGAATCGTGGTAGAAGTTTAATATTTAATTGTGCAGGTTCTTGCTGTGCATTGAGTGTCAGTATGAGGCGTTCGTCCTCAATTGAATAGTGATGGAGTTAGGTTAAGAGGCAGTATTGGGAGTGCCAATTGTTGCTTAGATAGTAGTTTGATACACTTATATCAGATCACTACGCGTGAAAGTATTTAGCATGAAACACGAAATATATGTCGTAGGTGATCAGGGAGGTAATGTTTGCATTTTTTGCATTTGTCTTTGTTACTAGTTTTTATAGATTCAAAGTAGGATTACGTTTGAAGTAAAATAGAGAGTGCAGAAACAGTATAAGCAAACGGATTCGCAGAGTTCTTTTCCGGGCTTGGTGAGGTCTAGGTGAATTTTGTGCGAGCGATCGTTTTCCTCGCTTGATGAACTAAACTTCTGATTGCAAAAGATGAAAATTTCACGATGCCTTTGCCTCTTCCCGGCAACAATTCGACCCTTTCCTATTCTTTGAGCCCTGTCTATCGCATCCTCAAGCATCTTGATTCCCAAGCCAGCGAGTAGTTAGGTTACCGCATGCCACATTTCCTCGTCTGATTCTTTCCCCCCATTTGTTGAGGAAGGCCTTCCTCCGAAGCGAAGACAAGCACGTCTCGAATGATGCTCACCTTCCTCTGCTTTTCTTGAAAGTGTTTCGACTTCAGTTTCTCTTGGGGCCTTTCAATTATTTCTTTCTACTTATCAATTATACTCGTTAAGACTCGAATATCGTCTTTGGAAGCCATCGTGTTCATTAGTTCGGTCAAACGATTGTCAATCTATGAAGCTGCGATAGCTTCATTCTCTCCGGTTGGTAGGTTGGAAGGCTCCGATCTTGCAGGCGATCTCTTGGCGTTTACCTGATTAAATTTAGCCATTTCATAATTCAATAGCAAGCTATATAAAAGTTGATAGAACTTGACTTTCTCGGCCCAACCGTTTGTCCTCAGGAACTTATTGCGCGCATCCGCGCGCCACGCTTTCGAACGTTGAACGAAGGTATCACTTATCCGACGAAGATTTTGATGGGTAAGAGTAGACCTAAATACAACAAATGGAAGATTTAATATCCACGCTCTTGAATATCAATATAGGACCTTGAGGCTTGCTTTCAACGAATTTTGCAGCAGGTAATTTTGTTTTGTTATTGAGAACCATCTTTGTTAATCTCCCGTCCCTTGCCCGAACCATTTCTGGGCTTTTCCCTTTCTACCCAGCAGACTCTTTGTGTGTTTTTAACAATAGGATCCAACTTGCAGTAGATGTAAACAGAGTTTTAATCAATCATCGTGCATGCACGCATTCATAAATTTTCAATCAATCGTTGTGGTCACACTACCCAGTTTAATAATGCACGTTTTAATGGTCTGGCTTAAAATACTTTCATATCGATTTCCTCCTCGCGCTATTTCACTCAACGCCACTATAGCTCAATCCTTAGCTGTCATTCTTTTGGACTGCTGGCGGTGCTTTATTTATACACTTCCTGGCAAATATCTAGTATCCCACAGTGAAAGTGCTTATCAAGGATGTGATCATAGTGACTGAATATTATTTGAGCACTTTGAACATCCATAACTGGTATGAAACTGATAAGAACTGTGGCGTTGTACAAGTCCTTTTTTTTTCTTCAAGCCGTTTTCCATTCGGATTAATTTCCCAAGTTACTGATATTTAGAATCCAATGAGGACGTTTTATTATGGCCAGTAAGAATGGAGCCGACGACGACGGCTTTAGTCATTGAAAGCCGAATAAAGAAGCCACTGCACAGAGGCTTAAAAAGACGTGTCTTAAGGTTTTATTATTTTAATGAATAGTTTCCTTCGTAAAACACAAACAGACGATTTTCCTAATCAATTGAAGACATTTGAAGTATTCAAAGCTTTTGTTGTAAAGGTTTTCTCTGGTTTGCATGTATGCTTTCAAATTTTATACGTCTGTGACAAAATGCGGATGCTGGTACAGTTGCACTACAGCAAATAATTATTTGCTTTTAAACATGCGCAAACTTACAATCAGATAAACAGAAATTTATATACGCTGTGTCAATTCAAGTGTAGTCTTTTTCTTGGCGTGGAACCCTCGTCCTGCTATTTAAGGACTGCACAAAACTGTTCAATTGTGTCACAGGACTAAGAGTACACTTTCACGAAAGACTGCTACAAGAGTAGTTCCAAAATCTTGGACAGACTGTTTCGAGCCAGTTGCAAAGAGTTTTATCAGTCTTTCAGTTATCAGGATTTCATAAGGAATATGACAAATTTGTTTACGTCTTCTCATTTGCTAGGTGCGTCTAAGTCTCCTCGTTTAATAGGTACAGTAACCGCAGAATTTAAACTCTCCTCAAGAACTTGCTTCAATCTAGCAGTGGCTTAGGTCTTGCCTAAGCGAAACCCGCTAAAGAAGATCAGTTTCTTGAATTTCAAAGTTTAAATTTTCTGTTTTCTTCGCCGACAGAGATGCTTTTTACGTTCGCATAATTGGGACCAGTCATAGTACTTAGTCACGGTTATTTTTTATTGCTGTTCGCTCTTTTTTTGTTGTTGCAAGAACTACGTCAGACCCATCACGCATTCACACTAATTTTAAGGCCTTGTCATAGGTGTGTTGCCTTAGTTAAAGTTTTAAACGACCGTCGCGCTGCTCTAGAAGTTTGTTAATCTACATGCCGACAGCTGCACGCGTACATGCATTGGCAGCTTCCATAAGAATTCTTAATAGACTAACAGTACTTTGTTGCTAGGAAGCTTCTCATTCTTTCTTATGCTGAGGATACCGATTCCAAAATAGATGAGAAGCAATTCTATCATTCTGGTTCTCAATTTATTGCGCTGAAAATTATTTACCTTAATGAAGTACGCGAACAATGGCTTAATCAGGAGTTTTACTGGCGGAGGCGAGGCATTGTAGCAGGAGAGCGCAGTGGCAAGCATGCTGCAACAGCCTGTGGAGGGACCACATTAGCACAAGCAGTATATACATATAACAGATACATTATACAGATAAGTCACAGGTCGCCGCTGCTCTACCCACAGGTCGTCGGCGGACCGTTGTTTTGCGTGACGCACCCTGGCGCGGGCGGGAAATTTCGAAGACGTGATAACACGTCAGGGAAAATACCGCTCACGTACCTTATAACGGGTCATAACGGAGAACGGATTATAACTTTCGATTATAACGGAGGCACTGTTGATGAAAGTAAAAGAAAGGCAGCATTCGCATGTTTATACTGTGGAAAGAACTTCACATTAAGGTCGAATTTACGCCGCCATATTCGCAATTCTCATAGAAACATGCCTCTTCCTATACGCTTAGGACCTGGACGCAAGAAAAAGCGTGAAATGTTTGAGTGTGCAACTTGCAAGCGTTTTTTCAGCAGCGTTGCAAGCCTTCAAACACATCGCAGTGTGATGCATCGCCGGCCTCGGAATAGTCTTTGCAGACAACTAGGCGTCGTTAAGTTCAGGTTTCAATCGACAGCTGGTAAGTTAAGGTGATAAACTTAACTTTTTCAGAATGCGCAAGGGTAGAGTCTATAGGAATAGCAGTTCTTGCTGCTGATTAATACGTGCCCTTCAGATCATAGTCAAAATTGTTTTTTTATTTAGGTTTCCCTGTCTTTTGGTAAATCCGGACAATCCATGTACCAAACTTGCAAATATTACTATCAGCAAGTAATCAGAAAGTCAAACACATTGCTGATAAATTATGCGAATGCAAATACACAGCCATGAATTATTATTTATATTTCATATATTTATATAAATTTACACTTATACATATTTATATAAATATACAACCATACATATATATATATATATATATATATATATATA
>QQSS02182272.1:0-14138 GCA_003687565.2 Craspedacusta sowerbii
AGTTCACTTCGTCGAGTGCTGCGCAAGACGAGCGAGGCCGCGTATGAGAAGGCTTAACGAAAATAGGCTCAAATTCGAACCATGCCTTAATATTTACCTGTAGAAAAATTAAGCAAAACACGCGATACAAAGTTACAATTTGCACTGCGTGGTTATTTAAAACAAAACCAACACAGCAGACGTAAACAAATCCAGCGAACTGACATACGGTGACACGTCATGAACCAGAGTTAAGACTTACATCTAGTGCCGCAACTTTCATCCCTTTCAAGCGTGACGCAAATCCAGGCTATACGACTTTATTTACATCCAAGTGCGGCCAGACGCAGACGAGAAAAGAAATTAACAAAACAGAAACGCACAAAAATTCATTAAAAAATCACTATATAAAAAAAAAGACTATGATTCACATGAAACAAATGGTTACTGCGGGTTTACAAAACGTAGTCCTTAAAATGACCTCCAGAGTTTAAGAAAAGCGACTTCTGTGATCCCGCTTAGCACTTGACGTCATCCCTGGCTTGACAGACCGGACGCGAATCGAAATACCATGGATCAAGACGACATCTCTTGCAAAGCTGGCTGTCCTTATCCAACCACTCATTGATTCCCTCGTAGATGGCATGCGCGACGCGTTGGACTTTCTTGATCTTGTTCGAGAACAATCCCCCCTTGGACGCCTCAACCATCTCCTTGAATTCGCTGGATGGCAGGTCAGTGCTGGGTAGAGGCGACTCAGAGTTGCTGTCCGAGTATGTCTTGGTGGTCGTCTGGCCGATGATGACTCGCTGACCGACGCTCTTGAACTGCAGC
This sequence comes from Craspedacusta sowerbii, assembly GCA_003687565.2. Classification (NCBI taxonomy): domain Eukaryota; kingdom Metazoa; phylum Cnidaria; class Hydrozoa; order Limnomedusae; family Olindiidae; genus Craspedacusta; species Craspedacusta sowerbii. The sequence continues at coordinate 814 of QQSS02182272.1, forward strand.
TGGTCGAAGACAAAGAGGGTGGCATTGGCCTCTTCAGTCAGGGCGTAGAGCGCTTCATTGAAGCTTGGACCGTGCTCATGGGAAGTGTGCGGCACCGTGTTGTACATGATGAAAACGCGGCTTGCTCCAGGGCGGAATCGCAGTGTAGTTGCCCTCAAGATCGCCTGGTACGCGTCATTGGTATCGTCATCAACACCACTGTAAGGCATGGTCTCGATCTCCTTCGTTAGGTCAGAGATGCGGCTGGTGAAGATCCTTCCGTTTAGAGGATGGCTGTGGGCCTTCTCGTGGATTTCGTGACCTCCAAAGCCGACCAGAGCGAATCGCATGTCAAACTTGCCCATGCGCTCGTTCCAATTGGTCAAGACTTCATTGAATTGATTGCGAGCTCCGGCCACACTCGTTCGCTCCGACATCAGCACGACAACGTCTACGGCACGCTTCAGAGGCTTCTGAATCCATTCGGAGTTGACGTGGTGGGCAACGCCATCCTCGGTGTAGTACGCAACTAAGAAACAAATGCCACATCATTCAACGATAGAAACACGAAACGAAGGACAGTAGATTAAAAATTCACTTGACAATTTAAAGCTCATTACTGAATTATTATTAAGCTCGCCATAAGCCACCGTAACCATGGCATTGTTTCTCCAGAAGCTATGGAAGTTATTTATAACCTATGAAACATAAATGTCATTATGCATCTGAAAGAACAAGCAAACTTACTGCATTCCTTTGGCAGGCGGACGTTGAAGTTGTAGGCCCGAGCAAACATGGCGAAGGCTGCAGTGGCGTTGCAGTGGCTGGTCTCGACGGATCCAGTGGCTGAGCAGTCGGATGTGTCATCTTCGCAGGCTTTCAAGAAGGCCTCAGCATTGATGGCAGTAAAGGTGTCGGCGAATGGAGACGAAGCATCCTTGAAGAGCTGGGCGCAGCGTGCTGATGGTCGCCTGTCGCAGGTCGGGGGACGGAATGAGCTCTTGCTCACGACACACTTAGCCTCTCCGGTCACTTCGTAAGCATTAGCGAATTCGTATATGTCAGATGATATCTTGCCGCTCGGTAGTCGCCACTCGTCGTACGTCTCACGGTTGTTTGTTCCTAGCAGACCTGAAAGATAAAGTGCGCGAATGATTACGTCACTCGCCATCTAAGATGTTGGTGACCAGAAAGTGTGGTGTAATATAAGATCTTCTCACAAATCAAATCTCCTCACTAGGTAAATAAAAAACTGGGCCATTAATTCCTTGCGTAGAGAAGGGTTTTATGTAGTTTTATAATCTCAATAAATAATATATAGCTGTAAGCAAAGTCACTTAATTTTAAAGTGCGTCTCTATCTCTTGAACTATGTCTATAGATTTGCACGGTCACATGTAATGTCCAGGACCTCTTAATCCAATATTATTGATAGCAATCGGGAAGTTGCTTACCTTGTGTTTTCCCATGATGCCATCCGCTAAGGCTCACCACGGCAGCAAAGTGTTTCAGATCAATAACCACCTTAAACTTCAGGTCCATGAAGAAGCACTTGATTACGTGGCCCATCCTTTCACACGATCCAGACTCGGACTTCACTGGCAGGCTGGCTGTCGTCTGTGTGCCCATGGTCGTAACGGTAGTACCATCTGACGCAACCACCACCTTCATATCAGCTGCCTCGATGATGAGATTATTCTGTTGGCTGTAGACTGTAAACTTTCCATCTAAGAAGTCACGAGCAAGGACGTAGGTGCACTTTTCATTCTTGTAGTCGACAAAGTCGTAATACTTTTGGTCGAAGGTGAGGACATGGCTATTTCCGAAGATCATAGCAGCGGCTAAATAAAAAGAGAAGACGAATCTTGATAAACACTAATTAAGACGCATGGTTCGAAATTTATCCCATGTTATTCATGCAACATAATCGACATATTTTCAAGACAAAATTAATGCTTTGTTTCTCATGCCACATGGCTCGTGCATCATAAAAGAGTTATAGATAGATGGGCTAGTAATGTTCATTAGTTAATGAAGAAGGACCTCTGAAAGCATTAACTACTCTATAACTAGCACACTCACCACGGTAGGTTGGTCCCATCATGGAAAGTTTGTTTTTCTGCATCGACAGGGCGATCCGGCTCATGCGCAAAGCTCGAAGAGTGCGGATCTTGGCAATGTTGTAGTAGCTTGTAAAGCGATCGGCGTACTTGCTAAAAAGCGTCTTGTGCATCTTCCAGCTCAAGGTGACATGGTTGCATAGCTCCTGGTCCATGTTGCAGATCTGGGTCTGAGCGGCATCGGCTTGGCTGTAGAGGGCTTGGAGTTGTTGTCGGGCTGCACGCATAGCGTCATTGTAGACAGGGCTCAATACCGTCTTGACTGACTCTCCGCTTGCAATTTTTCTGGCTGCAGCTCTAACTGAAGAAGCGTATGGCTCCAGCAGGCTGTTCATTTCGGAGGCCTTGATTTTCATCTGCTCCATGTATTTCTTAACACTTACTCGAGCAAGTGGAGCATACTCTTCGTACATCTTCCAAGCCTTCGAGCAGGTGTCCTTATGGAAGATAACGACCGCCTTTGAGACATCGTTGTAAACAGCGATCGGATTCTCGTAAGCCCTCATCACCATCTCAATAGCCTTCGTGTAAGCTTCCTTTGACATGGATTTAGCCTTCTCTACGTATTGCTTTGCAGACCTTACGGCGTCAGAGTACATGACCTTGGACTGTTCCTTCATGACGTTGTACTTGTCCACGGCATCGCTCCAGTACTTATTGGCATAGATCTGAGTCTTCTGATAGATGTGCAAGAATATCTTCTTATTCGCCATACCACTTAGCTCCAGATCACGTCGGAACTCAGATGTCCGTGTCATTATGTCAGCACGCAATGCAGTGGCCTTCTCCTTCAAGTCTTCGACAACACTCTTGATCTTTTCCAGAGACTCGGCGCTAGTCTGTTGTACAGCGCGCGTCACCCTACTGGCTCCCGACTGTAAAGACTTGATGTGACTACTGAAGCGTGGCTCAACATATCCTCCGTGCGGTATGGAAATGGTGATCTCCATCTTGGTGCTGTCGAAGGAAATATATCGGCTAACGTCAGCGAAATACGAGCGAGCCTTACTCTTGATCAACTCTGTGTCAATCTGATTCATGTAGACAATAGATCTATGAATGCCCCTAAGCGCACCGTGCCCAGCCTTGCTTGCATATATGCGGGCCTGCTCAATACCTTGATTGCGGTACGTTTCATAGTAGGTTTGAATCATCGCTGGAATCATAGGGGTGATACGCCTGATCTCAAAGACAACAAAGTTCTTTGCGCTATTGTAACGATCGGCCAAGCGGTAGTATCTGTAGACAAAGATGGCTGTCTCTGAGACTTCATTGCTAACCCAGTCGGCAGCAGTCTTGGCAACGAGGTAGGTCGGACGCACGGCAGTAAGAATCTCCGTGTATTTCGCTTCAGCATTCTTTGCGTATCGTCTTAGTTCTTGCTCGGCCTGTCGATACATCTCGTTGTAGGCTTCGCGTGTTCTCGAAGGAAGAAGTCGCAGCTCCTTGATTGTTTCCCGTATGGTCATCTTCTTTAGAGCAATCAGCTTCGTTCTGATGGCAGAAGTCATCCATCTAGCTTCCGTCTCACGTCTGAAGTCAACCATCCACTTCTCAGAGTCTCTCCTCACTTTCTTGTAGTATTCCATCGCGTCATTCATCAAACGAGTGTATTTCTCCATCGTTTGGGCTTGGATCTCATTGTACTTGGCCTGAACAATTGGATAGTATTTGTTATACTGCTCCATGAATGCGGCACGAACTTTCTCGAAGTAGGGCAATGCTAGCTGACGGTATTCCTCGGCCATTTCCTTTGCCATCTTATAATGCTTGTTTAATTTCTTCTCGAGTTTGTGCTGGTATTTCTCGATCATCTTCTCTGCTTTTTCACGGTAGACGTTGATCATTTCCATCATTTGGCGTCTTGACTCCTTGATCATATCCTTGCTCTCGGCTAACTTCTTGTTGGCAAAGTTAACGATGTCAACCACTCGGGTTTCGTCAAGGAACTTGTCGGCGCGTGCAATGGCGTCACTGTACATGCTCTGGGCTTGGCTGATCACCTCTTTGTACTTCTTCTCGGCTTGTTCCTTCCACGTCTGAAGCTGACTCTGCAGCTGAGCTCTTCGGACTTCATACTCGCTCTTGGCACGACTGAACAGCTCCTGAGCGTTCTTGACTGCACCCTCCTTGGCCATGGTGGCCAACTCTCGTGTCAAGAGTACTAGCTCGTGGCTCACAGCTTCATCAGCCAGCTCTCCCCAGATCTTGTTCCGGAAAATTTTGTTGTAGGGGCACGCCTCCCATGCGGCATAGTACTTCTTCTGCATTTCGCCTGCCCATATGTTGAACTGTTTTACGCCCTCAGCGTACTTCTCCTTTAATAGGTCAGGGATCTTTTTACCTTGTTCTCGAATCCTGATAGCTTCCTCGATGGCTTGGTTGATCAGTTTCTGCGATTCGGTTACAGCGGTAAAGTACATGTCCTTGGTCCATTGGTCTGTGCATTCATCAAGTGTTGACATCAACGTTTTCTTGGAAGTATCAAGCGCTGAACGAGCAAAGGATGTAATTGCGTCTCGGTCACCGGCAAGTTTGATTCCCTTGACATACATTGTCTTAGTGTTTGCAACCATCTTGTTGAAACCAGTCCAGAATGTTTCCTCGGGATTTCGACGGAACGCTGTAGCTGCCTCTTGAATGTAATAGTACGAAAGTCTGGTGATGAGTTTGGAATCTTCGATAATCTGTGCAACCAGAGGCTTGAGCTTGGCCAGAAGCCGCTCGCTTGTGAAGCGACCACTCGCCTGAACCTGCTTAAGGGCCTTCATAACACGAGCTACACGTTCGTCGCTTTGGTACTTGGAAACGGTATTTTTGAATTCGCTGATCCTAGCCTCAGCATAAGCTCTGTACTCTGCGTACTTTTGGCTGGCAATTTGCTGGTATTCAGTAATCTTAGGATGACCCTGGAGCTTTTGCAACTGCTGTGCGGCTTGTGCATATAGCAACTCAATTTGTGCTCGAGCATCCGTCACTGTCTTCGAGGCAAGCAGGTTCTTTAGTTGTTGCGAATTCTTAAGCTGCTCAAAGAGCCTCAACATGACCTTTACCAACTCTTCATATGCCTGCAAAACTGCCGCTTTGGCTTCACTCGACTTTGTGATAGCAAGATCGCTTACGGATTCTACGTAACGATTTGTGGCATCCTTCAGCAGCAGGAAATGTGGAGTGAAAGCCCGAACGGTTTCCTCGGCAAGCTCTACTGATGCTCGCAAAGTTTGATTGATCATGGACTCAACTTCGACTTTGAGCTCCGGTAGCAGTACTGTTCTCACCAGCACATCGGCCTTAGCGTAATACTTCTCCATAAGTAATCTCATCTGCTCCACCCTCAACTCAGCAGCTGCTCTGGCTAGTTTGTACTGTGTGTTGGCATACTCGGTGACGGCATTTCGTGCTTCCTTATACAAAGCTCTGAGAGTCTTGTCCTTGTTGCTTTCATACAAGGCAACAACGCGGCTTTCGGCCATCTTGTACATGTCCATTCCTTGCTTGTAGTATTGGTCGTAGGCAGCCGTGATTAGAGCCACGTACTTGTTGTACAAGGCAATGACTTTTGGTTTTACGTCATCGTTCACGTAGCAAAGTGCGTCATTGTATTCAAGCTGAGCCCGGCGATAGTATTCCTCGTATTTAACTCGGATTTTCTCGGCAAGCACTTGCATCTTCTGCAACTCCGCCACTGCCCTTTCCATAGCCAACTTGTATTTCTCTTCGCCGAACATGTAGGCAATGTTGAATACCTGCTCCCACGTCTTGTCACCATGCTTTTCCAAGAAATCGTTATAGGCGAGCTGAACTTTAGAGATTGCCATGTCAACTTGCTTTGCTGCTTCTCGATAGAGTCGTTCGTAGTTTTCCCGGGCCAGAGATACGAGTCGAGAGTACTTCTCATTAAAGACCTTGGTGGCGATTGCCTGGTAATGGTTCTTTACAGCAATGCTCGGCTCCTTGAGGTCATCATAGACCAGGGTGGTCTTCTTCGCGATCAAGTTGTACCATTGTTTAGCTGGTTCAGCGTAGTCGTTCATCAGCTTCTGGCTAGTTGTCTGGTATGCCTTAGTAGCAACCTCGTACCATGCTTCGGCCTTTGCCTGGCTAATACTGTACATCTTCATGGCGAAGGCCACGAAATCGTCCTTGTTGCTCAATGTGAACTTCTGAAGCTCCTGGAACCATTCATCATAGGTTTTCTTCGGAATGGAGCGCGCGTATTCGTATGAAGACGCGTACATCTTCTCGAGCTTGTTGTACAACATCACGGCCTTGATAAATGCAGTATCATACAGGTTGTTAATGTAGAGCTGAATGTCCTTGGCCAACTTACGGATAGCAACGGTAGCGTTAAATTTCTTTGCCATATCGATAGCGTTCACCAGGTTTTCGTTTACACCGTACGAGCGAAGATGACCGACAATGTCAGCTTGGATCCATGCATCCCACGAAGGCCCTGCGACGTTTATAGCGGCTATTTGCTTGACAATGTTCGCCAGTTCCTCTGCACCTCTGCCGACATCTTCAGCAGCCTTGAAAAGAGCTTTCTCCAGTGTTGATGAAAAGTCAATCTGACTTACTTTCTGATAGCTTTCCTGCAGGTCTCCGTATATCTTTTGTACCTGGCTTATAACCTTGCTGGCATAGTTTGCTCGCTCAGCGTAAAAATTTTGCACATACTCAGCCATGGCGACCGCCATCTTTCCTGACTTATCGAAAGCGAGATCAACGATCTGCTCTGGAGTCATGCTCTTTGCGTCTCCAACAAGCTTGTTCATCATTTCAACAGCTCTGTTAACGTTATCATTGCTCATCTGTGTGAAGTCGTCAATCGTCTTCTTCAAGGTTTGAATCCTTTGATCGACGGCGGGACCAACGGCAAGACCGAGCACTCGCAGCGATCGAACCTGGCGCAGAAGATTTTCGTAGAGAGCCTTCAGGGGGCGCACTAATGGAGTAACAAACCTCTCAGTAGCAGTCAGCTTGTCCATGACAGGATATATCCATGACGGACGGTAGTTAATGGACTGATAATACGCCTCTAGAGCTGAATAAGCCTTCTTGACAAGTGGTCCAAAATGTTTATCGGTCGATTTGCCAACAAGACGGATGTAGTCAGTTAGTGGCTGCGCAAACAGTTGGATGTCTTGAAGTATGCGCTCGGCATCCTTGACATAGATTCTTGAGGCCTTCAGGGCCTTGTGAATTGCCAGTCTAGAGGACTCGGGTAACGACTTCATCTGTTCCTGGACAGCAATCAAATGCTCCTGGATAGTCTTGCCATTAACCTTGTACGTTGTTATTGCCGATCGAGCTTGGTTCAGCATCTTTTCCACATCGATCTGCTTTTGCAACTCGTTTACCTTGGCAACGACAATTTCAATGACTTGCCCAACAGTCTCCTGCCGGTACGGAATGCGCATGGTAAGTATGTAGTTCGTGCCACGCTGCTGAAGATCTACGAGTTGAACCTGTAATTCTTTCCACTGGGCGTTCGCTTTCTGTAAGTAGATGACGGCGTATTCCTCACCAAGTTTCCTTGCATCGGTCAGCAACTGAGCAGCTGTCTTTCCGCGTATCTTGAATCCCTTGGCAAGGCTAATGGCCTTGTACACAACAGGTCGAGCGGACTCAGTGAGATTCTTTGCGACATTTATGAACAAGACAGTTACTTCTCCAAGATTCTTTCGCACTTCGCCATTGAGACTCTTCACCAAAGTCGTTGTTTGGGAAACGATCTTTGGCAAGTTTTCCTTGATCGCGTCCAATGCCGAAGCAGAGAGCGTAAGAGCATTCTGGGTGGCAAGGGAGGCTTGCTTCAAGGCACGGAGGGCATATTCCCCAGCTTTATCGCGGGCAGCTAAGAAGTCGAAGTCGTCAAAACCCTTGTCCATGGAGTTGACAATCATCCATGCCTTTTGTCCAGCCTCAGTCATCAAGCTTCTGCTAACATCCTTAGAGTATGCAGCAGTCTGAGTGGCGACGGCCATCACTTTGTTGTTGATCTTGCTGAGCACATCGCTTATCGCTGCCACTGCGCTGTTAACTGTATCCTTGTTCCAATTAAACGCGAATTGGCACAGGTCACTTGTCAGTGTGTATCTTGCAGAGACCTCGTCTACAACATTGGTTCCAATTTTTCGTTGAACGGTCATTTTCAAGATGCGATCCTCGAGAACCTGGAAGACAACCTGAGCAGACAAGGTTGGTGTCAAAGTAATGTTGTACACCACATTCATGTTCTTTACATCGAGTTGGGCTTGCCAGCCGACAATACGGGTGTTGTAGAACATGTGCGATGATAGAACATAGTTGATCCAGTCAGCGCGCCATGTCATCCCGACCATCTGACCAGCACTTTCACCACTGAGAGTGACGCTCTTCAGAGAAGGATTCCATTTTGCAGCAAAGGCAACTTCCTTGCCGACTTTTGTTGCGCTCAACTTAAGTAGCATGGTTTGGTCGGCAGCAATGTAACTTGCAACGGCCTCAGCAACTGACTTGCTGTCAGCCCCTGTGATTGCCATGGATAAGACATTCTCTGCCTTTTTGTATTGAAGCACAAGACCAACCAAGGCATTGCTATTATAGAAGATACTGAAGGAGAGCTTGTTCTTTGCCTCGGCATAGAAGCCATTGAAAGATAACGTGCGATCGCCACTAGTGAAGTCAAGTGATGCCTTGCCATTGGTCTGGTCAAACAGGCCAGTTACCCCGACAACCTCCTTGTCATTGTACACGCAACGAAGAAGGATGGTGTTCTTCTTTGGAATCAGCGTTCCAATAACTTCTGCTTTCTTCGACATCAGTCTTGCTCGTAGAACAACTGATCGCGCCTCATCGGCCTTGTACGATGCAGACACTTCGAAAAAGTCACCTAGGCTTGTAGAAAGTCGACTTTCATCAGCCTTCTTTGAGTAGGCATGCACCAACTGGATAGATCGTTTGTACTGATCCCATTCAAGTGAAAATCCTGATGTAAGCTGAACACCCTGGCTTGTATCCAAACGAGATGAAAACTTGACGTACATCTTGGGTAAAAACTCTACAGCTGCATCGAGCTCTTTGGAGACCTTTGCGTAGCGGGCATAGTGGGAAACGGTCTTACCAGGTAGATACTCAACATCAACTTGCACCTCAGATGTTTGATCACTGTTTGCAAATGTCAGCGTCAGGGATGAGCTGCGGGTCGTAGCATATGCCAAGACAAACTTGACGGCGTGAGCAGTCTTGCTTGCGGTGCTTTTGTCCGTGTAGATGACGCTGTAGCCGTATTGGTAGGTTCTGCCCAAGGCAACGATGCCAAACTGTTGCTCCAAACTCTTTGCAGATGACCACTGCACAATGGTATTCTTGAACAACCTCAGCTTCTCTTCATCTCCCTTCTTGACTGTCCATGTGCACTGGAATGTTCGCCCAGCTTCTGATTTCATGGTCGTTGTGTATGCTAGCGAATACTCGCCTGCAGAGAGCTTTACTTCAAATCCCGAAACTGCTCCACTGAAATACCTTAACTGTGTTGACGCAGGTAGGACTTTGCCATTCCACGTGATTTCAGACTTCAATCTGGAATCTCCCTGACTAGACGAGTAGCTGTTGGTGAATCCAAGCACGTAGTTATTGTAAGAAACCTCGAGACCGACTTGCTGCTCCGACTTCTTGGCCGAGAATGCTCGGAACGACATGGTCCGCTGCCCAAATCCTGCCTTGGCAGTGAGCTCAGAGTTTGCCAGTTCCGCGTAGACGATCTCCACTGAGTTCCAAATCTTTACATCGTCGTTCATAAGCACGTTGGTCTTAAGCCATGCGTGGCCAGCAGGGACTCCAACATCGAATGTAACTTTGAAGTTCTTCTGAAGGGTCTTGAAGTCAACAGAAAGTGTGAGTCTGCGGTTTTCATTGCCCACACCAAGAACATCATACAGAGCGCATGCCGTGACTGGCTCCACCTCATCAGCACCATTGGTATAGTAGACCGAAGAGCAAAGAGATTTTCCATGCCCGTGGAGCGCAGAAAACACTGTTCTGGCGCTAACTTGGTACTTACCAACAACGCCTCCAACTTCCACGCGATGTCCCTCAGCAGATAGCCACTTAGCGAACATCTCTGCCTTCCTACCGACAATGTCAACTTCAAACTTTAGCGTCTTAGTGCTGTCACCTTGGTAATATCCCATTTTCACGGCACCCGTCTTTCCAGCAGCGTCGAAAGACATTTTAACAAAGCGATCAAGTTTTTCTGTGTAAAAGCCCGCGACAGATTGCGCCTGGCGTCCAAGAATGTTGGCATTCATTGACAGCACAATGTTGTCACCGTGCTCTAATGTTGCCTTAAGTTCAGCGTTCTTTCCTAGCACATCAACATTCCAGGACAGACGCTTGGCCTTCTCTAGGTTGTCGAATGTAATGGTAGATTTGGCTTTGTACCCAATGACGTCAGCAGTCAAAACAACAGTCTTGGTTGAACCAGCCCTAACCAGTCCTCCGTAGAAAGTAGCCGCCTTGCCACTTGGGACATGAGTAGCTACCACCTTTATACCTTGCTCATCGCCGTTGCTGGTCATCTGCCCCTTTAACTCCACAGCCTGCTTAAGTTGGTTAGCCTCCATCGTAGCTACAACCGATCGTGTCTCCAAGTTTAACTCGACATTAGCTTCGATTGTCTTCTCCGGGTAGTAGGTAGTCTTTGAGGAAATTTTTCCTCCGGTGATTTTTGCGATGTATTTGGTTTCGTGAGAGACTTGGAAAGTGCCGTACCCAGCCACCAAGCGAACGCCAAAGTGGCGACCCTCAGCGTCTGACACGTTAAACAGCGACATTCCAGCACTTACGTCTGAAGATGTGAACAAGTTTGATCGCACTTCCGATCCCATACTGCGTGACGCACCATCGTAACTCAGCTCCCACTCAGCCCGGCGATCACCTCTTCTGGTACCCAAGACAATCAAAACCTTGCTTCCAACTTCTTCGTACCGCATGTCACCATTCAACCGTCGCTCGTACGTCGCACCAGGAGTACTCAGCTCCAACAAACCCGTGGTGATATCAACATCGTTGAGCTTTGTCTTCTTCATAGTTGCAAGGAATTGGAATGTTGTAAGCTTCTCATCGCCTTTAACCAACTTCAAACCAAAGTGGGCAGGTCCAGATAGCGGGAAGTAAGGAGCCTCGTAGTTACGGAAGGCTACCGGCACACGGAAGCTCGTGCAAACGCCAAACCCAACCAGTTTTGAGCTCGCGCAAAAGTCGGGAGAGATCTTTCGATCTACACCTTCAATCAGTTGGGATTCCTCGTTCATGAACATGAAAGGAGTGGATCTAAAAGAAGCACGGAATTTTGCAACTCAATACTCTTTGTCACAGCCTTGCATTCGAACACCACCTGCATGTGAATACAGCACAAAATAATTAAGTGTCAACTATAATTTTCTTAAGTACTTGAAGGGTGTGATAAAAAATAATCCATTAAATCCATTACTTAACACAACGTTTTGCTTGCGTATGTATGCTTAAAAGCCATTTTTTCAGTTCAGTGTCCTACAATAAGGCGGCAATCAAATATCATAGCTTCAATACTTACGAAAAGTTCAGAACTTGAATCGGCTCATCAGGAACGTCAAGGTTAACTTGCAAAGTCTGGCCTTGCTTGTAAATGATACCTCCCTTAAACATCTGGGACGCATAGACTGATGCGTTGACGTACAATCCAGTCGACACGAGATGGCTGTCCACGCTCATCTCACCAGAGATCTCCACAACAGCGCTTGGTCGCACATACCCGTTGATATGCATGGAACTTGGACCCCAGAACAAGTTTCGGATATCAAACTTGCCATCAAGTTCCACAGTAGATACAGTAGATCCGAGAAGCTTCAATCTCAAGGGCAGACCGAGACCAGTTGGCACGGAGTGCGTCATCTCTAGGAAGAGCATGCTCTTACTGAAGGTCTTGTGACCTCCCTTAGCGACGTCCATCAGCAGTTGAATGACGTTCATGTTATCGACTTTATCGATTGCCCAGAACAAGTCATCGTAGCTGAAGACTCGCACTTCCTGTCCCATGATCTTGAACGAAATTGAGCCTGATGGGCTGACTCGCTTCTTGTTAATGTCCTTGTGCAGCTTGGTGAGATTGTCGTCGACGCCTCGTCGTTGTCGCTTGACGGAATCGGGGTCGTCGCGACTGTTTCGCAGCTGAGCCAGCTGTTCCAGTCGCTCTTTGGTGAATGTAAAGTTGAAAATCTTGAAAAGCGTGTTCTCAGGAAGAATGCCATCAGGACCAGCCAAATCTTCGAGAAGAGACTCAATGCCGTCTAGTTGAATCGCAGTCTCCACGATGTGAACTGGGACGCCCATGATGTGGGCGGTGAAGTTAGCAAAAGCACTCTTCGGTAAGTAGCTGCTCGGGTTGAACAGGATGTGGCCTTCAGCAGTTGCCCCAGTCTTAATGGATTCCAAGTGGAAGGACTTCTCAAACGCTCGCGAAAACTGGTGGAATGGAAGATCGACCTCTCTCAGAGGGGACGATTCTGTTAGTTGCTTCAGGTAGGTTTTAGTTCTAAAGGCGAATGACGTAATAATGATACCATAAGCAAATGAAAAAGGTCTAGAACTTATTTGCTTTGTTTCTTGTTGTTTATTTTATTATTATTTTCAAGGAAAGAGTTCTACCTAATCAACTTACTAGGGCTTAAGGATTGCAATCATTTCAATCAAACTCCCGCATGCATCGAACTTACTCAGCATGTTTCGGATCGCTGGACTCCATGACGTTAGAGAGCGTAGTCCACATAAACGAAGCCAGCTGCTTGCTCGGCTCCTGGGTGAGACGATGGACAAGCTTGTGTAGAATGACCTCATCATGACACCTGATCAACGCCTTGAAGGCGTGGGATCGCTTCTCGGGACACATGTTCTCGTCACTGACGTAGGCAAGGAGCTCCTCTGACCGCTCGTGGTCGCACGGCATGTGCCTGATGGCGTCAAACGCGGCAACCGTCAGGTTGTTATGCACCGAGTTGCGAGCACAAGCCAGGATGGATGGGAACGCACTGACTGGGCGTCCTGCGTTACCAATCGCTTTCATGGCCATAAGAATCGTCTCCAAGGAGTCATAATCCTTCTGTGCGGAGCAGTCCTGACCGAGCTGGCTCTCAAGGTACCGTTCAGCTTGAGTGATGGGGTTAGTAAGTTCCTGGAGAGAATCGATGTAAAGATTTACTCTCGAAAA
>QQSS02182283.1:0-14137 GCA_003687565.2 Craspedacusta sowerbii
TTCTAAGAACATACATACATACATACATACATACATACATACATACATACATACATACATACATACATACATACATATATGGGACAAGCCGAACACATTGCAGCTGATTGAGCGCAGTTTGGAGCTCTTGTTCCCTTTTATGCTTCACAGCCTTGGATGGGCTACGGTAAGGTCTAATAATATATATATATATATATATATATATATATATATATAGAGAGAGAGAGAGAGAGAGAGAGAGAGAGAGAGAGATATAGATGTAGATATATATGTACATATACAATTTAATGTAACGAATGTAATGTGACTAAATCAATCGTTGTCATCACAATGATGGATGACTGTCTGCAGGCTACGATTTTCAGTGGCAAGTCCTACTTCCACTATGAGCAGATTTCTGAAATCCGCCACCGGTCTTTCTGGAGCTGCACTTAATCCCTGGCATGATATTCTTTGCGAAATCTGAGTAAAGCTCGTGAAACCGTTAGTTAGTTTCAAATGCGGACCCGAATAAATACAAAAAATATAATAATAAAACAGCAAGCTCGTTGACGCCCAGGAGCGTGACAAACAAGATTAGTTCCCTTGCGGAAACAATAGCCGCTGACCAACTGCACAATGATCTTGGGAAGCAATGACGCTGATATATAAAAAATTATTTATTTACGATTTAGACAGACTTGGCTGCTGAGACGAAAGGATACGGATGGAATTACGTTCCAACGTTTTCGAGCATAAACAAACCTATCAACTCGAGCTGTGCCGATATTCTAATCTTAATCCGTCCCTTCATGGCTATTCTTTCTACACATAGATAAAGAACGTAACTACAGCTAGCTTGAAGAATGTAACCCAGCCATGTTTTCGCCTGGAGAAAAAAAACGCTTAAGGACTGGTAACTTTTTCTGAGGTCAAAGTGCCCAGCATTCCCTGCTGTAAAAATGTCATTTCAGATCTTTCGAACGTCCGAATGCAATCGCGTTCGATCATTTGATGAAGTTTTCAGATTACGCTCTTTTGTTTGCCGACTTGTATCCTCAATTTCTATGGTCGACTTTTTCCTTTTTTTTTCTCTACCAATTGCTTGTATGCGCGAATTCACTGTCCACCCAGATGCTGAATATATTGAGTTGAAATGCAAATTATTATTTTATTTTTTTTGCATGTTTTTTAATTTTTCTTTTTTTTTTTTGCATGTCCAACTAAAATTCTTGGAGTGCATGGCACCCTTGTATCTTCTTGAACTTCAGATTTTCTCGACATCTGCATAGCTAACGATTAGACTGTTCAACATGACACCGACGCTATTACGACGCCATTATGCTCTAGGCAATTTCGCGCCTTACCACCGCACTGCCTTTCAGCGCTGAGCATTTAACAACAGCAAGAAAACGAGTACTGCTTTGGTGTAGCTTGCGCGCAAGAAGCCAAAGTAAATAAAGAAAATGATTAGCAGAAATTCATTACGTTTCGGGTCAGCTTACTCAACATACGAACTTGATTTTATATGTTTGATTGAGTACCAAGTGGCATGCAGCGGCGCGTGAATAACGCTAAGCACGCTTTCCCGAGATCGGTATTCTAATCAGCATTCAGATGTTAATAAAGGTTTTCTTGCTCATTCCTAAAATTTAATAAGGGAGAGTGTTCTGCTCAAATAACAATTCCGTTGTAAAACGCCTCCATGCTACAGCACCTTAAATAGGTCGCAGAAATTAAAATACCTGGCGGCCAGTTCAATTGGTTTAGCAGACCTGAACATGAAAACTATTATACCTGGCGACCATCTTTTTTCAAGACCTTTATGTACATGAGCGAGAATTTTGAGATCTTGAGAAAGCCATCAAGAAGCTACTTGCTTGAAGAGCTGGAGCTGTCTTAACTGCTGCTGCAGTTGTTCTCTTGTCGTAGTTGTTAGCTGCAAGGTTGAAGACACTACGCTCTTATCTATTTATAAACTTATCTATAACTTATCTATTAATTTGCTCATTTATTGGTTTATTTATTTGTTTGTTTTTGTCAGAAGTTCCAGTAAAGCCCCGGATAGCCCTGGGAAGAAAAGCTCTAGAAATAGTTCTCGTGCTCGTATCGTATCTTAGTAAAATTGCAGGTAGCAAAGGTGCCTTGTCTTGCATCTGAAAGCAATTTTATTCTTTGATTGTTGATCTCGTCAAGAAGATACTTCCGAAACAAAATGTATTGGAAACGGAAGCGTAGAAGAGTTGGACGATACAGCGCGAAAATATTGGATCGTTCAATTTACAGGACCAACGTCTCTCGATGCCTTTATTTGCCCGAACTTGCCTGCCCGCTTTTATAATTGTAGCCTTCAATATCTGCAATTAACGAGTTTGTCTGGAACATTCGCCTTTCATGTGTTTGCACCAGGGACAGAGCAGGGAAGCTGCACCTAATAAAGATTTCTGTCATCACACTACCTACCTGTTCCCACGTATTGCGTATTCGCTAATTGGCACTGGGACTTCTGCAATAAGCAATGCAAGGCCTAACTTTATACCAAACGATAAACGACGCGTTTGTCCTGCGCGTTCTCGTGTCAACAAGCACGTTGTTAGTAACCAGCGAAACCTGCGATTGCGCATTTGATGTCGATGTGCCTGTTTCAGGTGCCCGATTTGCATATCGGGCAGGTGTGTACCCGCAAACCGGAATATTTTAGTATCCGGATGGTGCGCTTCGTTGTTATCCTGCTCGGTGATTGGCGCTCAAGGTCATCTGCCGATTGCGCAGCAATTGTTAATGAAAACGTCGCTCGTGATATAAGCAGTGGCACGTTCCTGTGGCCAGCTAGAGTTATCTGGAGCGCTTCGTTCAGAAGTTGCTTAAACTTAGTAAGCTGTGTCTACCAACGCAAAGCGTTTGGTGTTTCTAGAGCTGTTTCTTGGTAAGAAGCTTCTACTTTAGTGCTTAGTTTGTACTTTATGCTAGCGAACGTGAGGATTCAAACGAACTTTCGTATAACAAATTCTTCATTTGGTTTCAAAGAATCCGCCCACGCATTAATGCACAATGAAGCATTTGAAGTTCCGCAGGCTCTGAAAAATAAAATTCTCACAAGCGTAAGCTAACGGTGAATTGCATGTTAAGATCACTTGAATAACGGTGCGCTAACCAAGTTAGTTTTTATGCCTGCTGCGGATTCGATTACCATTAGGAAGAGTTTCTGCCATACTCAAAGCAATAAAGTTTTATGTTCTATTATTATTTCTAATAAAATTGTTTAATATCCATTTAATATGCTTCGTTATGTCTGACATGTAATTTGATAAGGAATTTGTCAGCTGAACTTGACGTGAGGTAAAATCGCGTTTCTATTGCGTACCGTTTTGTGCAAGCGTAGTTTTTGTTGCTTTTTGTTGTTGCTTTCATTTGTTGCGTGCGGCGACAATATGTTATGGTTGCTATACTCCAGTCTAACTCAGTGCCGTATCGTAAGGTGAGTTAAGGCTAAAATGTCATATGTAAGACCCTGTTGAGGCGCCATCTACGCAGTTCCTTAGGCCACGCAAAGTTGCGTAATTTATCTCACGCTTTGCATAGGTTGCCTTTGAGCTCCGCAGTTTTAAGAAGATTGTTTCATCGCGACCACTTGGTCCTTTTCGGACGCAATGTGCCTATCCTAGAAGCAAGATCATAGTTCCCCGTGTTCGACAAAATCTTTTCGTTGTCTATTTTCGGGGGGGTGGGGGAGCTTACAAGCGGCGTATCCATTTGTTTATAATATATGGCAGGATGAAATAACGTTTTGCACGAAGACAGTTATTTTATGAGTAGGCATGACGTCATGATTTCAACTCCGGAGACGGTTTCTTGATGTTCAGCTGTCACCATTATAAAGCCAAAATCCAATCCGCTAATAGAATTTAAAATGGAAAAAATGCTTGGAAATGGAATGTTGTCCCTTAGTTTCATCGTCATTGCAACAAGCCCCGTCAAAAGCAAAAAAAAAAATTGTTTCTCGAAATGTTGTGATTATTTAAAATAATAGTCGCATTAGATGCCGCTTGTGCTACCAATTTTTGGTTTAAATTCGTTGCTTTCTTAAATTCAAAATATTAATCATTAGCAGAAGCCACTTGAAGAAACGTTCGAGTTCTGAATTGCTGAGCACAAGGGACTCAGATGTTGCGTCACACTGGGCTGCCATTTTGATATTTTGCTGTTGGGGATTATGAGCTTATCCTTCGGGGGGTTATCCCTATCGTAAAGTTTAGTTGGTGATCGTCGACGAATTAGTATCATATTGCCATCTTTTGCAGCACGAGCCAGAGTTGGCGATCTTTGGACAGTCGCTAACAGGATTTTGAATGATGATACGTGTTCCTGCCGTCAAGCTGGTTTTGATCTCGGCACTGTTGCAGTTGTGAGTTATTGAGCCGTTGCACTGAGATTTTTACATCTGGCGCTGCGTTACAGCTCACCCGACATTACCTTTGCTTGGGCAAAGCCCTGTGGCAGCAAGAGATAGTTGTAATAACGTTCGCTAACAGTTGTATTAACAATTAGTCTTTTCTATCCGTTCTGGGATTAGGACTAATCCGAGGTGCCATCTACCCTGCAGGCGCTGTTGAAGGTAGGCGGAAAAGTTCTTATCCGTTCAGCTGTGCCGTGCTAAGACTTCGGTTTTATGGGTGATGTCGTCATTTGGCCTACTAAAAATTCGGCGGTGCGTTCTGGTCTTGCATTATCGCTATGCGATGTGTAGCAGAGAAATCTTTCCTCCAAACATTCCCTGCAAAATAAAATCCACTCTTTGAGCCGGCCCGTCCCTCCCAGATGTTTTAGTCCGTATTAAGTCCTCTAGACTTTCCAGATGGAAATGATGTCCCGTTACAGTCTGAATGTTTAAATCAATTATTTTCATTTTTATTTTTGTTATTTTATTATTATTATTATTATTATTATTATTATTATTATTATTATTATTATTATCATTATTATTATTATTATTAATTATTATTATTATTATTATAATGTTATGTTATTATTGTTACGTTATTTTAGTTTGTTGTTATTGTTCTTGTTGTAAGATGCCATTAGTTAATGTTAGTATTGTCATTCCTGTCATGCTTAGTTTTGTTATTGCTATTTTTGTTGTGATCTTTATCAGAATTTGTGACAGATCATTCACCCGTTGCGAATCCATGCGCAGGCGTACCACCTCGAGCTTCGTTTGTGGTTGCGCTTAAGACGGAACGAAAACAAGTAGAGGGAAGCTAAAATCCGTCCCGGCCTTGTCCGCCTGTGGGAAATAGCTGCTTCTTGGCGCTAATATGCGGCTTACTTTCTGCTGGTCCAGTTTTCTTAACTCCCCAAAAGCTAGTACAATTCTCCCCCGCATTTCTTTGCTAGTTGCCTTTTGTTTAGTTCGTGCCTGTAAGATTTAAAGACCATGGGGTGGGGATTGATGAGGGAAATCATGATTCACGCATTCCCAGAATGCGATCTTTACTCTCTCTCTCTCTCTCTCTCTCTCTCTCTCTCTCTCTCTCTCTCTCTCTCTCTCTCTCTCTCTCTCTCTCTCTCTCTGTCTCTCTCTCATCCTCTCTCGGTCTCCTTCTCATCCTCTCTCGGTCTCCTTGCTTTCTCTCTCTAAGTGTCCTTGTGCTAAGCGTTTGTTTTGACACCAAACCAAAACCGTGACATGCGGTCATGAGTTCCAAATGACCCGGAAGGTCCTGGGTCAGGCTTGGAGCCACAGCTGTGCAGAAGCCCGGCAGCCCAGCTGCGAATTTATAGCTTTATCGCCGGCGCGGCTAGACGCAAAGAGCTGATGACGCAAGCGAGCCAGGAAACCGCGAACCAGAAGTCAACAAGCCCACCTGTGCGCGTTTGCCTCTAACGAGTGGCCTCTAATGTGCGGCTTGGATCTTTAGTGCAGGGAATGACCTTTTTCCCATTTCGGGCGGTTGTTTCTGCAAACGACTGGTCCGTGCAAGTACTTTTCGCGTCGCTACCCTGTCCGTAAGCTTCCTTCAAAATACATGTGCTATTCTACATACGTAGCTATTCTAAGTACAGCGCAAGATCGTCTGGGACTTAGTCAGTATTTTTTATATCTGCATGCTTTTCCATCACTCAAAGACTTCTTTCTATATTCCCTCCAGTGATCGGTGGATTTATTTTCGTGGTGTAGTGAAGGCTCTTTTCACCCTCTATGAACATCTCTGTGCTGCTTGTCACTCTGTCCTTAGATTCTAGACAGCTTTCGGTTTTGAAGCTTAAGACGAGCAGATGAAACCTTGTCTTCTTGCTGTAGCTAAGGATCTTGTCGCCCTACGCCGTGGCACTTACAGTACTCGCATAGTTGTTCCCACACGAGAAATGTTTGAAATCTCGATTGAGCTTGTTTTGTCAGGAAGCTACTGCTTCTGGCGTTGCTCATTCTGGGTGTCACACGCGGGATTGCCGTGCATGAAGGTCGCGCTTTTATTGACCCGTTTACTGCTTTGCAGAATCATAAGGATCTGCATATATGGATTTTGCGCTGCTTAGTAATATTAACTTATTAATTAATAGTTAATCTTAAGTGCTTTCTTTAAGCGATGAGCCTTTAAGAGGAAAGGATTTGAATAAAATTTTGTTTTATGTCTGGTTAAGGTCATCATACAGGTCATACTTTGGGACGACAGGTTATAGTTTGGCACTTTTGGTTATAGAACGCCTACGAATTACACTAAGCGCGATTACTCAGGGGTACGCGAAACTCATATTAAATTTTCCTAAGCCAGTGATTCTAGCAGAAGAATCGCCGGCTATCAATTTAGGAGAATTTAATATGCTTTTTTGCGCACCCTTAAGTATAAGCGTCGAGTATAATTCGTAGGCGCTCTGCTAGAATCACTGGCTATCATTTTAGGAGAAATTAGTATCTTTTTCGCCAACCCCTGCGTTGAGCGCGTCGCTTTCCGGCTCTTTTTCGTCATGAGCAAGCAAGATACTCTGAAGAATCACAAGGTGGATACCAAGCATGAAACATAGTGCCACTTTCCTAGCTGGAGGATCTAATGAAAATTTAGTTATGTCCTAAGGGGTGGTTAATGCGTGCTTTATTGAAATGTTTTGGCGAGTATTCTAAACTGAGTATTGGTGAGAAATTTACTAAACTCTCTGGCTTGCTATATTGCTGCGTCAGTTTTGGGACATCAAAGGTTTCGTAAACAACAAGATGAGAGGTTGATAAAGCAATTCATTTTGTGGCCAGGTAATGCTCTCAATAGTTGGCTTATTTGTGGCTTCGTCTAAGCGACTGGATGTGCAAAGCTTTCTTCTGTTTATATGGTGGTGTGTGGCAACGCGACCTATTACCCATAGGCAGTACGCACCTATCTTCCTGTGGTAACTATCATATCCTGTTTTTCCTTGAATGAGCCTCAGCAAAATATGTTATATATAATAAATCTGCTTGAAAACCAGCTCTGCTAAACGAAAAATACTCTAGAAATACCTTTACGCACGCGCTTTTCAGCAAACTCATTTCCATATGTTTGAGTTTTCTGGGAAGCTGCTTCAATACGTTGAGTTGCAGAGTGCAGACCACTGGTGAGGCTTCCCTATAGACTGTGCCGCTTTGTATGCTAGAAAGTAAGTTTAGACCTGCGTTGAGTAACTACTTTTGCAAGCCATTACAACTTTCGCGTCACAAGGTGAACCAGTCACATTAATGTTTTTCGCACTCTCGTGGCAGCAAGCACGTTTGTTGTAGCCAACATAACCAGCGTGTGGGCACGTCAAACGGAGGCGCGCGTGTATGTGCCCAATCTGCATATAGGCAGATGGGTGCCTGCATACCGGAATATTTTCAAGTCCGGACACCTTACGTGGTGGTTTTCCTGCTCGGTGATTGGCTTTCAAAGTCATCAAGCTGGTGGGCAGCTATTCTTAAAGAATTATCAGTCTTGATGAAGTGAGCGGTGCGCTATCCGCAGTCGGCCAGAATTATCTGGAGCTTTCAGGAGAGGAGCTGCTCCGTCTTTGCATAATTGGTAAGGAAAGCGTTTGGTGTTCATGCAACTCAAATTGGTAAGAAAGGCCTTGCCTTACTTCCTTTTTGTGTACGAACACATGTGGGGTGATTGAGTTATCTCAGAACATATGCCTGATTTAAACAAGGCATTCGTGCAGTTAAAGCAGCTGCAGTGTGTGAGAGTCCCGGGATCAACAGCTAACTAGTGGTTGTAAGTGCTAAAAATGCGTTCCTGTCTTAGTTTTCGTGAAGTAGAAGAACGTAACTCGGGATGTAGCAACCTAAGATTGAGGTTGGTAATTTGCTTCGAATAAAAAGCATGACGGTTTAAATTTCAAATTCTATTCATTTTTATTTTGAGTCATGCGTATGATAGAACTTTGCTTATCCTGTTCTCAAAATGCGGGTTTTAATCTGCAGTTTTCATGTTTTCTTAAATGCTTTGGGGTATCAGCAAATACACGAGGCTTATTCCTCATAAGAACATAAATGAGAGGGGCGCAGTATATACGTTGTCGGTTTATTCCAGTATTTGATCATGGCTGGAGGCGGGGACTGATTTAGGAGAACTTGCCAATAAATCAAATGCGATCAACCACGTGCTATTGCGTCGCGTAAAAGATGCATTGCGTGGTGGGCTTTAGCTTGCTCTCAGGTATGCGCTTAGACCGACTAGGAAACTTCTCAATAGGAGCTATTTTTTGCAGCTTTCCACGACGACCACCCGGTTCGTCATTTGCGAATATTTTGTCTTTCGTGATAATACCATAAGGCCAGCTCTGTTTAGTGCTTAAGGAGGGGGCAGACCTCGTCCATCCGTAGGGGCACCTTAATTTCAATTGGCTGACCAAGACTATCTGTGTTTGTTCGGCTCGGAAATTTCTAATAGTCTCCATTCATGGTGAGACACCTACGATCGGTTAGTGCTGTTGCGACATGGAATTTTGGCTGCGTTGTGTTCTTTCTCCCTAATTATCACGGTCAGCTTTGGTGCCCCTGTCCGTATTAAGCCGGGGGATGCCACCATCCACTCCTGCAAAATCTCAGCTTGGCTGCCTCGCCTGGAAACTGCATTGGGTTTGAAGCCTGTAAAACCTGCTGTAAAGTTTTTTTTAATCACCTGCGCCGCTGGACTCTTAAAACTAATTACCAGACCGGGCAGGAATTCGCGAGGTCGAGAATCCACCAGCCCCTTTTGTGCGGGAGTATCTGACCAGTGGCACGGCACTTGTGTCCAGGGAATGACCTTGCCTATGTGTCGTAGAAATTACCATTAGAACACACCTTGTATTTCTTTCGCAGCGGCGGCCTCGCGGTTTGCGACTCTGTTCGGGAAAATTTCAAAAAACTTACTGATCTGGGGCAGGCGTTTCTAAAGTAATTGCTGGCGCTACGTGGTCCGATTTTTAAAGCTCTTATCCGGGTATGCTTTCTTACGAGCTTCAACGATTGAAATTCAAAGTCAGCGGATGTGGCGTTGTTTTCTTGTTTTAAATTAACTTGGCAAACGGCGATGGTGCATTTACACGATGGGTGCAATTCGATCCAGGTACAAGGGCACTATGAAGCCTATTCTATCCTTGAACTCAAACGTTGCTGATGAGTGTAGAGTCTCACGACTTGCAATGCTCTTGTTTTGTTAATTATTTTCTGTGCAAGTTTTTCTCTGCTAGTTCAAGTTTATTAGCCCAACCTGAGACGAGAAATACCTGCTTGAGTGATAATTATAATATAGTAAGGAGTCTGATCTTGTCTGCTGTCCAGCGCTTCGGTCCATGTGATTGCTAGATTCGTTCTAGACGAGCTTGAAGGTTTTCTGCTATCGGAGCACTCCAGTTTGCAGTGTTGGTGTTATGTCAGGATACTTCCTCTCAACAGCGTTGCAGGATCGTTCTCATGTCTTGATTGTGATCTGCTTGAACGTTTTTCCTTATGGCATGTTACTGACTGAACGTCGCTTGGTTCCTTGCGTGTTAGAAGGCAATATTTTGGTCACTCTTGTAGGTGTCGCACTGTAGAGCGTGGATCGCTGCTGTAATCTACGAGACTTTTGTCATCTCAAGGACGATTTCTTGTGTAGTGTTCATACTGACCGAGAAAGGCGTCGTTCGAGTTTCGATAGAGAATTGCCTAGCCTTGCCGGCGATATGAAATATGGACTTGAAGCGTTTAGCGACTTTTCTCTAAATCCGCAGCCAAGTGTAAGTGCGGCGAAAGAGCAGGTTTTTGGGTGCCTTAAGCCATTCGATGACGACGTCTTCAGCCCTTTGCAGGCTGTCGGCTTCGATGAGCATGAGAAATCGCTGTTCGACTTACTTTGTTCACAAAGCGTTCGGGCTGACAGCTCGGATGATTCGTCATCCACAACTGACATTTGGAGACCCTCTTCTCCGTTCGGTTCTTGCACCGTAGACGACTTTCTAAACGAAGGCGACCTCATCGCATTTCTAAGAGACTCCTGTAAGTTGCTTCGTGATCCCCAGGACGATCCCTTTGTTCTATCGAATTGCGCTAATATGGACGATCCCTGGTTTCTATCGAATTGCGCTAATATGGACGATGTTTGCTCATTGGGGCGGTCTAGTACCAACCCTGTGTCAGGGAATCAAATGATCTCCACTGGAAATGTACCATCATCGACTATAACGTCCTCAGCTACTGCATTTCCAACTTTTCCCTTTACCGAGGTTGCTGCGAGGCCACCGGAAAGCCACGTTCTGCAGGCTAGCAGCTTATTGCGAACTAGCTTAGCAAAAACTGAAAAACTATCGTGCTCTCAGACAGCTCTGCCAGTGTTTTCTATTTCCACAACGAATTCTTCCACGGGTAGCTTATGTCGCAACCAGGTCTCCGCACAAGAGCAGAGCAAGAGGCCTGGTGTTAAGGTTCCTACCGCGCCGAGTTTTTGTATGGAGCAAAAGCGAAGGTCCCCGCCTCCGATTCTAACGAAAAGCGAGTTTCCCAACGTCAGTTTGACCACTGCAAACACTCAACGGGAAAGCGTAAGCGATGTTTGCCAGAAGTTTAGCGCCATGCGCCGACAAGGTCTGCGACAATTGTATTTTGACCGCGTGAGAACGATTAAAGATACGAACAGCGCCAGCAAATCAAAGCGAATCAATTTGCTTCTGTCGTCCAGTTCTGACGAGCCGGCGGGCGAGCACTTTGTAGCAGACCCGGTAGAGGTGGTAGGCCCGCCACCGAAGGTCGACATCGCAGCCGCTAACGACGACCATTCTTACAGCACGTCTCCTGTCGTCGGCGAAGGGGATCCCGACGACGACGTTGACATGGAAACCGATGATGAGTCCGACAATTCGTCGGACGACGAGCCTGGTTTAGAAGATCGGCCACTGGCTGGGAAGGGTCGAAAGAGCGAAGCCGATGACTGGACTGCTAATCCGAGGAAGCTGATTAGGATCTGCAAGCAAATAGAGAAGATCATGTCGCTTCTGAGCAGCATGAAAGCACCTCAACCCGACGAGGACGACTGCTCAGCCCGCGACAAGCTGCGAAGAGAGAAAAATAAACTAGCGTCCAGGTAAGCCTTTTGCACTGCTTGTTGCGTTGGCTGTGATCACGTTTAGTTGCTAGCTCGGAAATTGTATAAGATACGTTGTTGTACACTTGCTAAGCAGAAGGAAAAGCAGAGCACAAGGATATAGGACATGCAAATGAGGTTAAATTTAGGTTAATGTTTAACTGCTTAATGTTTACTTAACTGTTTAATGTTTAACTTGATATGCAGGGCAAATGGATATAAGACATGGAAATAAGGTTAAGTTAGGTGATGTTTAACTGCTTAATGTTTGCCTAACTGTTTAATGTTTAACTTAATATGCAGAGGATATGGATATAGGACCTGAATATAAGGTTAAGTTAGGCGATCTTTAACTGCTGCGTCACATTCTATGTCTTTATGACGAAGCGAGCATCGTTTGCAGTGACCCGATTTTCAAGCATTTATTTCCTATTCACCAACACGTGCGTTCGATTCGCGAATCAGTGACTGCAACCACGCATTGATACCTGTCCGCTTGCACGCAATGCAGGGCGATTTCTTTTTTGTTAATGCGCGGGACGTGATGCGTTGTTCAAGTACGTCTCAAGCACGTGTGGATGTGCACGTTTGCTTATGACGTGTTCGTGAATCCAGAGACGTGCAGTAAGCGTTCTTCTTGGAAGCGCTGTGAAGGACTTTATAAGGCAATGCTGATTTGGACCGGTCGGTGCGGAAATCCGGGCTGTTTTTGAAAGTAAAAATGGCGCGCGTCGTCCTGGTTGCGTTTACATGTTCACCAAGCCACGTGTCATTAAGTGGAGTTCGAGATTATGGGGAATACCCCGCTCGAAATCACGTTGTTTTGCATGGGGGTCATGCTCGTTCTTTGGCAAACAATTTCATGCTAACGGCTGGGTCATGAGTGGACGCAATTATCAATTGCTGTTGTAGTTGTTGATGGTCTTTGAAAAACATTGCATTTGTTTGCATCAAGCGCGGAAGTTTGCTTTTATCACCAAGGAAGAAACCACGCAGCGATGTAACCTGTGGGCTTCCGTTTGAAATACGTTTGTTTGTCGTCTACAATCAGGAACCGTGTTTAGCACGCGCCAGCTCTGTATCAGAGTAGTTACACCCGTGTCATAAATTGATCCGGAGATGGCTCATGGCGTTTTACATTTCGTAACCTTTGGTTTCTATTTTATCAACATTTTGCTCGAGTTTTATAGCTGATTTTATAGCTGACGTTGTTCTTGTAACCTGTTTTAGCTGAATTCTTGTATCAAGCTTTAAACAAAGAGCTTGATGATATGATGATGATTATGATCGATGAAAAAGCCTTCTTCTGACAATCGCATCCGATCTCAACATTGCATTCTAGCGTCATGGTTGGGCTGCTATCTCACGCTCTTACGTGATGTAGCAAGCATAGAGAGAATCAAATAATTCGATTTTAATAATATAAATTAAACGTAAATTGAGCTGCCCTGGTGACTTCACGAAAACGTTTTTGCAGGGCCTGTCGACTAAAAAAGAAAGCCGGTCTTGAAGCAAACAAGATCAAGCTGCGCGGACTGACCATGGAACAAGGTAAGATGGCAGCCGTGCTATAACGGAAAGCGAGATGTTCCACGGACGCAATCTGCTTTTCTATAAGTTTGCACGCACAAGGTTAGCTTTTGTGTAAGGTTTCAACTGAAATTTGTCCACGCCAGAGGTATTCATTTTCCCACCTGCGCTGCAATGCGTATAATGAGCTGTTGAATGGCCGTTCAAGTATGGTAGGGGTAGGACTAGTGCTAAAACAATCTGGAATAGGCATGCTGGGAATATTCCATGTTGCACTCGCCTGGTTGTCCAAGAATCCTCAGCGTACCGCAGAGCTACCATTTACTCCTCAAGCCGCGATTGATCATGCCACGAATTGTCGATATGGTGGCAAGCGGTAGGAACTTCATTTGTGTGTCTTCGAATCATTTGTTATTGTTTTTTTTTTTCATTTCATAGAA
Source organism: Craspedacusta sowerbii (assembly GCA_003687565.2). Lineage (NCBI taxonomy): Eukaryota > Metazoa > Cnidaria > Hydrozoa > Limnomedusae > Olindiidae > Craspedacusta > Craspedacusta sowerbii. Next base: position 13,499 of record QQSS02182283.1, read on the forward strand.
GAGTTCAATGGCTTGAGGAATGCTCTAGCTTTTTAGGGAAAGAATAAGGGTTAGGGCTTGGCATAGGTTTAGTCTTGTGGTTATGTTTTAGGTTTGGGTTACAGTCAGACTTAGCTAAAAAATATATATATTAATAAATAGCATGCCCGCGTCTGGTCGCCATGTTATAAGCCTACCTGCCGCGAGATATGTCATATCAGACCAATCGCGACCCAGTTGCTTACTGATTAGTAAGCCGTAGACTTATACCCTCTCAGTATTCGCTCTCCGCAAAGCAACATGTGCGTGCGTCCACCTTTTTAGAGCGACTGAAGCACTACCTGTTGCGAGGGAAAAGCGCCCTGGTTTTTCCGGAGAAAGATCGGCTCCTGAACATGAACCAGCTTATGGGCAAAATCAAAATGACGCTGAGTAAGTTCCACGCTTGGTGTTACTGGTCTTTCACTTGAAAATCAACGGCGCTCTTAATCGCTATTGTGGTCATTAAAACTGTTTAGCTGTAGACCGAAAGACTGTCTTGAGAAAGTTTCACCTTTATAGTTGCAACGAGTTTTCTCTACATTTTGTCGCATTTCCGTGATAGCTGTTATAACTGGCCATACCCAGATCGTGTATATATATATATATATATATATATAT
>QQSS02182294.1:0-14137 GCA_003687565.2 Craspedacusta sowerbii
TACATACATACATACATACATACATACATACATACATACATACATACATACATACATACATACACACACATACATACTTTTATTTACGAACTACTGGTGCATTTGCTGACTATATATAATCATATACATATATACAGATGCAATACGCCATTGCAGAGTTAAATTAAAGAACGTCTATACCTGGATCCATCGATACCCTTCCAAATGAATGTGTTGTGCTAAAGAAAGAAAAAACAACAACAAGAATAGGAACTGCGAATCATACGAATTGTCGAAGAAACAAGCAATATCGGATTTTGCTTCACCAGTGTAGCTTTGCTACCCTAAGCAATGCTGGTACAAAAAATCCTTTTTACTAGCGCTTGCTAACATACAAAATATACGGCAACTTAAACACAGCTAGATGCAACAGACGCAAATTGAAAAGCACAAGTAAAAATTGAAATGCCCGAGTGCAGGAATCAAACTTACTGGAAACTTGTTGAAAAGGCTCCAACTTAGCTTCTGCGTAAGAAAGTAGCAAATACCAGCCAACCTCATAATCTGAGGCAGCTGACTGCTGTACCCAAACGTATCAGGTAGCCATAGCTTAAAGTTAAACCAAAACGAACCCTTGACAATAAAAAATATATGTATAACAAAAAATCGCCATGTATATAGAGATCGGATTCCGAAACAAGAATCCTAGCTATATTTTTACCATATAATGATACTTAAGATTGATATCCAGATGCTACCACAGAAAAATTGATAGAGCTTTGAAATCCTCAAATGAACGCACCAATCAAAACGAACCCATGCTTTTTGAACTAACAGCTTGTACAAATCTAGAATGACGATAAAGAGCAAATCCTAAAAGAACTCAAGGGACGACAACATGTCCACGTTACCAGTTTGCTTGCGTGTTCGAACTCATCTTTAAAAAACTTTTGGCCGTAAAGAAACTGCCTGACAAGCGACTCTCCCGAAGGCACATTGCAATCCTACGAGAAAACAGGAAACAAACAAGCTGCGCAGGAAAGCTCGTTCACCTCATGTACGTCGGAAACATTGAAGTTGGGGAAAAGCAGCAGCTAGCTGTCAATGCCAAGTTACATGCACACCACTGAAGTAAAACGAGCCTCGGGGCACACAGAAAATACTTATTCAGTCCACAAGCACACCATCATACATAAGCTTTGTTTCAGAGACTCGCGCAAAGCTAATCAGCGTCTGAGCTATACCCTGAAAACGACCAGGTCTCAATTAATATCACAATTACAACATAAAGCAATTTGCGGGGCGATTCGGGGCGAGGTAGCCAACGGCAGCAGTAAACCTGCAACCTCCACTGGTATGTCGCACTTATGCTAGGTTCAAGCGTGGTACTTCTGCCTCGTCGTATGTAATTCCATTAAATTCGACTCAGATGCGACACCGTTTCAAACGTCGAATTTAATCATCGCACAACAGTCGACATCGACAAGCGCTGCCGAGCTCGAAATAATTGCCGCACGTAATTAAGCAAACGCAGGTGATTCTGACACTGAACTGATTCAAACGTCGCACTTCTGCCGCGTCGATTTAAACTATTTAGTTCGACGCGGCAGAAGTGCGACGTTTGAACCAAGCATTAGTCAGCTTCAGACCATCTCTACATTGACTTAGTAGACTAGCTTCTAACATGAATTCTCTCTACTGCGCGACACAGCCGGTTCCGACTTGACCTAAACTCCAAAACTTTTTAGCACAAATATTCTCACACAGAAGAAAGCACACTCTGCAATGTACTACTGTGGTACCTTAAAGAACGATACTATAAATGACTTGCATAGAAGCAGACTTCAGCCTTCGTAAATATTTTGGCAAAACCAGCTAATGCTCAGGAAAATTTAATTTCTAACAAGCAAACTAAAATAACAAAATCGTGAAAGAACCGTAACCTTGACGCAAAGAAAGAATACCACTTTCCCTGACTAAGAGACTGCTGAACTGCGAAACAGCATGTTGATAGCAAGTCATAAATGACAGTACATGGCCGGGGTCGTTCAATGCACCTTAAACCAGTGCATGAAGAAGAACCAACATAACCACCCTTAATTATAATTTTATATAAATCCATCATGCGAGCACAGAAACAACACGGTTCTAAGATTGTGGCAAGAGAACAACGGCATACCATCTCCACCCATGTCCCACCAGCAGGCAAAAATCTACCTCTTTTAACGTGATGCTTAATCTCACTATAAAGACTAGGATAGTCTTCCTTCAGCCACTGATACTGTACAGCCTAGAAAAAGCAGGAGACTAAAAAATAAACAAAAAATTAATAAATAATTTATTCAACAGACGGGTAAATAAACAAGCAAATAATACCGACATCTTACGTGCCAAAATAAGCCAAATCTGATTTTTATGTTGCATATCCTTCCTACATTAAAATTACTCATGCCTGAGAACATGCGCTCGGGCATCCTAAAGACACAATCAACTCTACAAGTACCTGAGAGCACACGAACGTAATGTCGGCGTCTTCCTTCATCAACCCAACAACCGAGCTCCAGCTTCGGGCACATTTTCGTCTCGTTTCAGCGTACGGCCATAACCAGGCTGTAATAGGATTTCAAAAGCATGTAGTAAAGAAATGCTTATTATAAGAACCACATTAAAAGTCTCGAAGCACCTCGAGTACAACGTGAATTTCAGAAAGCTAATTGCTGAATCAGAGAGCCGACGTCGTCAGTTTGGCGGGGGGAACAGTTTAAATACAGATTGTTAATGACAAGATAAGTAAAGATGGCAGAAAATGTTAGCACTCCAGACGTGTAAAAACGCCCGCACCTGTGTCGATGTGACAATGACCAACGGCGTGAACAGTAAATCCGTCACGTCCGACGCCAAGATCTTTGTTGGCGGCCATGAACTCATTTAGAACAGCCAATGCACTAAACATGGAGAGGCCATACGCGTACAACACCGACATCGTATAAAGCCCTTTAATATGATGTAACGAAGAAACAACATTGCGTGCCCATCAGGAACATTGCAAATAAAATGTAAAGCGTAACCACGTCAACTCTCTACTACCTACACCACCGCTCCTCAAACCACGTAGACTCCATCTTCTTGGCCAAGGCTATTCTGGGTACAACGCACTACAATTTACTTAAAATTTTAAGTCAGATTTAAATCAAAGCAGGACTATAAACAAACATGTGTACTATATACTAAGCTAAAACTGATCTGGCCCATAAAGTTGACAATAGTAACTGGACATCCCTTAGAACAAATTAGGACATAAATGGCATAGTAATAAACATCGCATATTACCAGTCAAGACTTTCAGCCCTAAATGGCTGACAGCAATTCACAGCATCATTGGCAACCTGCAAAGCTTGATGTGCAATAACAGCATCATTGTCCAGGGCCTAGGAAATGACCAACACGAGCGTTAGTCCAACTCCCCGCCTGTTAGACTCGATACGAAGACAACTAGCAGACGCTGCAAGACAACTCAAAACATGCTACTGAATCGATCAGGCACATGATAAAACGCGTGAACTACAAGCAAAACACTGATATCCTATGCGCAGTCTCCTATGTCCCATGTCACGTGTCGCAAGAGCAGGCGGTCTTAAATCGAGCTCCAAATAAAGAGTCTTAAGCCAAATCTTATTTACCTTTGACATATTCAATTACATAGAACAATTGAACCAACATCAAAATTGGGAATAATAAAATTGGGCAGCGCCCCTGGAAGACTAGCACCAAATAAGCACTTATCAACAATGAAAACGACCCTTAAGGTTTAGATCCAAAGCGTTTTAACTTCAAGTTTAATCTCGTATTCATTTCGACACTATCTTACCTTCACAAGATCGGAAAGAATCTTCAAATCCCGAATCAGCGACTTGACTTTCTTGTTCACGACGGCCAACTCACACAAGGAAAGCGAGTAATACTTTTCGGGGTCAGGTGCATTGATCATACCGTTCGCACCCGCCCCAAACATGCCGTTTGCAGCCATTTCTACATACAGAGTTACGCTGCAAGAAAAAATCGGAGCAAACTAATAGACTACTCAAGCACTTAGACCATAATGATTTAGAAGGCAGCAGAAACATTAAGACAAAAACTAGCATACAGGACGGCTTCCCCATTTTCAGGCATTTGCACCTCAGCGATTCACAGAGCTTTGCTACAAGAATAAAACATCGCCAACCAAACGACTCCACCATGACCAAGGTTCTTAGCAAGCTAAAAAAAAAATTTAGCACACCGGAAGACATGCAAACTTTGGTGCTATTGCACCCCCGCAAATCGACGAATTTAAGGAAATAATAAGAAAACTCTTCCCTGAGAATAGGAAACACGGTGGCAGCCACAGCGCACCAGCATGTACTAGATCAGTCATATATAAAAAAACTAATGCCATTAAAAGGACACATGATTCAATCTATGCGTACCAGAATTCCAAAGTTTGCACTATACAAGCCAAGCAAAAACAGAAGCGTCATTACAACTAACCGTTCATTACCAACACAGTGTTTGGTTAAAACATAATCTTGACGCCAATTACCGCCGCCATCACAGAGTCCCTATGGGAATCAAAAGGACATGATAAGTAGAGACATTGACGTTTTAATATTTCCGCATACACACCAATGATAATTCATAAATATATCGATTGGGACGAAAAAGGCTATAAACGGTTTGGAGATGAGTCCCACGCACATCCGAAGTCAGCGATGCAGCAGAATTTATGTTACGGGTACCAACTCAACAGCATATAGAGGGCGCATAAAATCGTGTGCAAGGGCTTCTCAAAATCGTCGTGAACACTACCGGCAGCATGACCAATGGTTAGTAAGCGCAGAATATAGTGTGCATAGTTTCGCGCAATTGACGACCAACCAAGTTCTACAACTTTGCAGGAAACCATAACATTGGAAGCGTACAAATACATGGCGAAAGAAAGGATAGGATACCCTTAAATCAACAGCATATTACACTAGTTGGAAAACGACAGATAACACTATCTAATCGGTGCGAGAAAGTGTCTGTGCATGCTGAATAGTTGGAACCTAAGAAACGATACATACACCCACAGTAGGTCCCCAGGAAACTATCATAAACCACAACACTGCTACTAACCTGAACAGGCTTGCCATCCAACCATATCTACAAAAAAAAATTATAGTCCACTAATTAACCAACTCTGAAAAGCACTAGTAACAACGACGCGCAAACAAGCAATTTCTGTCTTACTTACAATTACTTTGAAAATGAACAGCGCATGGTATCTAAGAATTTAGCAACTAAAGCACCATACCATGGCCTCACAGCCCGAATTCCAACGAAAGCGAACTTCCTGGCCTATCCATTCTTGCTGTGCTGACAAATCAACGTTAATTCGGAACCAGTGCGTGGACCACCTGATGGGGGAAAATAATGACTGCTAAACGACATATAACATTGCTAAACATCATGTTCCTGTCATAGTCAACATGACACATAAGCAACACACAGAAAACCTTAAAGTATACAAAATGCTGATAAAGCTAAGCATATCGTCATACAAATAAAAAAAAACATTCCTATGTCACGTTAAAAACCATCAATAGCTGCACTGTGCTATCTACCCATTTTTCTATGCGATGTTTGAGCAGCTTCATATCTATAACTAAGCCCTATGAGACTGCTGAACTTAGTGCACTCACAGTGCAGGGGAATCAACAGCAACTTAAAATCAGGGAAGCCTTGATGTACAAAGCTGCAACAGTATTAGCTGCATATCTTAAGGAGAAAAATAGACAGGCATTAAGTACCACTAAACACTAAACAAAACATTAAAAACAGAGCAAAAAAAAAAAGCTCTTGCACGCAATATCAAGAAGCGAATCCTAAAAGAAAAAATATGAGTCGAGCCACGATAAAATATTTTGACTTGTGGATTACGTTGGGCCAAAGCTATCTCCTAATTTAACAAGCTTGTAGTCCGAACTTGAGCCAGTTGCCTCCTCGAACGTGATTCTTCCAGGAGCTTTGAAGTGCAATATATCATGCACCGCAACCTTCATGGAGTACAATCTAGGAGGACAAAAGCAAGACTTCGCTAAGCAAGAATGCCACACACACACACACACACACACACACACACACACTCACAGCTCAACACGACGAACGAGGAGAAACATAGCTAGCACTTTGAAGAAAGAGCAGGGAGTAGAAGCAAACATCTCAAATTTTAAGATCAAACAGATAAGTTTATAAGTTTCTGCAACTTATAACTAATCCTTGACCACTTTCTAATTAATGCCAGGCTCATTCACTGCCATATAGCATTGCTACCACGCGAATTAACTTCATAGGAAAAATAAAAACTCCATCCTCTGTTCCAGTACAAGTACCTTCTAATAGCCAACTTTGAAATACTTCACAGGTTTTCCCCAGGATTCCCGAAAATTGAATTCCATCGACTACTACGAAAGGTATCATAATTGCTTTCTAGTAATCCAAGAAACTGAACGTAAGTCTTAGCATTAGAATCTTATCGGCCGATGCGCTTGAACCTTCCCTCCGCCGAAAGCAAAAAAGGTAGATATGTGGGCGTGATCATAGACCTTAATTCTCCCAAACTGCTATAAAAGCCAGACACTGGGCTATGGAGAAAAACGCGACTATGGCCGAGAGTCTGCTATTGAAGCAGTCACAATCAAGCAAAAAATTTTCTGCCTTTTTGAAAGCCGTTCATACGCAGGGACGAAATTTGCTGCTATATACCATAGTGCGTGGTTTCTGAACTACCCATATTTGCAAAACAACTCATACGAAACTGCAATACGGACCAAATTTCTTAAATACTGTTCAATGGAACCACGGCATTTACCATGGTGCTTCCAGCCACCAGAAAGGTTTCTGACCGTACAGTTAAACCAGGTGGTGCAATACAAGCTACACAGACGTCACCAAAAAAAATCGTGTAGCAGTAGTCGTGGAGCGAAGCTGCCAAGCTACGTATCGGGGCAGGCGGTTCAGCATATCCATCCACCATACAGGAAGTACTGGTACCCAATCAAGCACAAGCGGCCGTTCAAAATGTCGTCGACGGACGCTTAAGTCCGAGCATCGGCACAAGAAGCTCTTGGATGAAGACTTTTCGGATACGTCGGGAGAATGTGGAGAGTATCCAAAAAGCTTCTGCTACCGCATGTTCCGATGCCGAGGTCACTTCCACTGCAATCTGGGCAGGACTTAGACAAGAACGCAATAAACAACTTCAGCGTTGAATCTCCAGCTACTAAACCAATTCCGCGAACAGATGATAAATTCGTCCATTTCATCATCTGCGGCAAGAGCGAAGGCAAACAAAATGGAGATGCAGCAGAAGCGCGCATGAATGTAGATAGAGGCTGAAGACGAAATTCCAGCTTAGTACTGCCGATTTTACTGCCGATTTTACAGCTTAGTACTGCCGATATTATTCAAGGGCGAATTACGCCCGCCGCTGGCTGGTAGTTGCAGAAACCAAAATTTTTGGACACTCGAATGCCTTGTCATGCAAAAACCAGGGAGTCGTACGTCGGACAGGCATGGAGTGTCCACCACGTAGTGGAATCAGGTAGCAGACCATGTATTCTTAGATAGCAATCAAAGACAGAAGATTAAAGGGCTTAAACTCACGAAGGCTTCGCCAAACGCGGTAGCAGTAGTCACGTTTCAACCAGCCATGGTTGCTGGGTTTTAAGCAAGCTGTCATAACATGTCTGCTTTTTCAGCCAGGCTTGAGACAACCATTGCGAGGTCTTAAAGCAAGTTATCGCTTTTCCGCGAAGGTAATATTCTCGAAAGCAGGAGCAGAAAGAGGAATATTTGAAAGCTATAAAGTCTGCTAAAGTGGAACAGGTTTTTAATCAGAGAAGTAAATACAGCCTTGAGCGTCACTCCCAGCTGAACGCCACAGTCCATAGTAACACACTTCAGCCTATCCCTCATTTCATGCGCACAATCGGATCTCTGATCATAAATGCAAATCCATTCAAAATTCACAACCAGGTCTAGACATTGCAACCTCGCAATCACAGTTTTAACTGCAAGCATATGTATCCAGCGAGGCGGTAACATGCATGAGCAAACATGTTCGGCGCATACCAACTAGAGATGCCTTATCATAGCCATAAGAATAAATAATAACCAATAGATGCTACTAGCAAAACTTAAAGATCACTCTAAAGTAGCAGAAGCAATCAGTTCTAAAGACTGCATGTTGACTAAACTCAACCAGCGTAAAGACCATGGACGACTTCGCCCTCTCTTGCCTTTGCCTTGCACATCGTGTATTAGGACTGACGAATGAAATTCTGGAACGCGTGATTAGTTTTAGCAATTATTTATATAGCAAAGTTTTATCCATTGTTCCAGAGGGGTACTGAGTGAATACAATAGATGCTTCCATAAAACACATACTGCTACTATTAACAACAAAAACAATAGGTCTCATTGGGAAAGGGCAACAGATTTTTCAACAGCTAGACACAAACATATAACAAACATATCACAAAAACATTTAACCCAACTTTGCATACCTACTGTGGAGGTTGACATCACTGAAGTAAATGAGAGAAATAAACTTTTCTACTCTCTCCAAAAGAACACGCCTGTCCTTAATTCTTGGCCTGCCATAACCAAATTGATCGCAAGGTACAAAGCTACCCATGAAAGCTAATGTGGTTAAGCATAGTTAAAGTATAGTTAAAGCAATGACCATGCTAGTTATTTCAAACAGGTTACAAGTGACACCAGTGACAAATACGACAGAAACACAAACAAAATCCGGAATAATCAAAATCTAGATCACAAATACGTCAAGATCAAACAACTAAAGACAACAAAAAATGAAGATGTAGTTCAATAACGCACAGCCGATTACAAGTCAAAATAAGGTATCCATGGTCATAACATTTGAGGCATTAGTCAATCATTATTGGGAAACCTTGCACATGACTACATCGTGCTACAGTGCACCAAAAAATTGAACCACCTGACATACTGGCACTAAAACTTAAACGCAAATGCAGCGATGATTAATGTATTGGCTATGTACCGAATACAACAGCAATGTGCACATACATTAAGTAAGCACCAATGCAGTTCCCATAAAATTCCCACATTTTATGATGCTTGCGACTTGGTTTGAAGTATTTAATCTAAGCTATACATTTACAGTGAAGTGGCCATAAATGAGCACTTTCTCTATGAATCCTTATTGAATTCTGTCCGAAATCTTTAACCAGTGAAAATCTTCTATCCAAAACTGGTCCGCAATAACATGAAGACAATAGGCCTATCAATTGAAGCTATAATAGCATTCCTTCAATACAACATAACTGAACAGGATTATCCTTACTCATAGCTGACAGCCACAAGTCATAGAACAAGTGCCAGACAGCAGGTTGGAAAGACAATAGAACTTACCAGCTAAAACAATAACAAAAAGCTTACGCCCATACCATACATATTTGCCATATACTAAAAGGTACAAAACTAGCTTGCAGAAAGTGAGTCATAAAATATTACACCTTCTAAAATAGGTGCGCAAGTATTAGGAGCAGGACACATGCAAATATACATTACGGTGAAGGTGCTACATACATGGGCATACACAGGTATGCTAGTAAATGCCATTTAGTAAAATCGTACGAAACTATCAAGAGTAACATTTACTGAATGAAATGCATGTCAATCTTACATAAAATCTATATTATGAAGATGACAGTAATCTTGATTATGCAGATTATACTGAAATCCACTTCATTCAATCTGTTAGTGGGTAGAAGGCTTGTTAGAGTCTGAAATTCATAAATTCCATTTATTGGGCAGACACAACTCAAACATAAACTTCTGTCATTTTTATTCAAGTAGGTAGAGTTTGCCAAGTATTCACTAAGATGAAATCTTAGAACATGATAAAGAAATTTTATAGCTAAATTACAACAGGGCAAGTGTTACAAATCAAAAGGTTACAGGGCAAAAAGATATATGGCTTTCTTTACAACTAGATAAAAACAAGATCCGTTATTAAGGTTTAAATTTTCAATTTTGAAATACCCAGCCTCGGATGGTCAAGCAGCATTTGCATAAAAGTGTAACTTGCAAAGCACTAACAAAACACAGAAAATATTACATGGGTATGCAAAAAATATATAATTAAGGCTTAAATCACTGAAAAGGACAATGCAGTAAATCAGAGATTTTACCCATATCCTAAATTTGAACATCAACAATATAACAGCAAAAGTCATTACACAGCCGACTTTTTCTTTCTAAGCTCTTTTCTTTTTAGCTTAATGAAACTGCTTGTGTCCACTTTATTTAAGTTTGACTTGTCAACCCATCGTCCTAAATTCATTTTATGATGAAGTGTACCTTTATCTTCGGATTTTTTCTTTTTAAACACTCCCATAGCCTGCTGAAGATGCTTGAGTTTTTCCTCCCTCTCCTTCCTCTTTTTAATTCTGTCCATGAGCATGGGGTAGGGTACTTTTTGCGCCTTTTGCTTATGAGCACCAAGACGTTCTGCCCTTGCTTGACTCAACTTTTTTTGTTCCTTACGGGTAAATCCAGTCATACCGAACTCTTTGACTTCCCTAGCAATCGCTACAAAATCCATGTCCTCCTCTACCGATGCAACAGAGGCCTTTGTAGTGTTAGAAGGTACTACAGAATCACTTGCTTTTGTAGCACAACTGCTGAATACAACAACCTCTGGCTTACGCTGCTTTCGCAAGGGAAACAGATTTAGAATATCTCTTTCTGCCATCCTAAACAAATCAGATGGTATGAAGTCTTTAAATTGCTATTAATTGCTCCCTTAAGAATGAAAACTTCAATAGCTCAAGTATGTATCAACTGGATATGGTATGATCTAATGACTTCTGCTCACTACCTCTACAAAACAGCACTGGGTTTACTTAGATTACTTGGTTCCTACACCTAGTCGCTCTTAAACGACATCGTCAAGCTTACATTTATAAGTACGCCTAATGCTTGGTTCAAACGTCGCACTTGCGCCGCGTCGAATGTAAATGCATTCGCGGGAAAATCGGCAGAGCTTGCCGCGCTAAGTTCCTTGCCGCACGTATTTAAACTGTCGCACTGAACTGATTCCAACGTCGTCGCACTTCTGTTGGGTCAAACTGAAAGCATTTCATTCGAGGCGACACAAGTGCGACGTTTGAGCCGAGCATAAGTGTCCCAAATACTTGTGCCATGTGCAATATTCAGCAGCATGTTCCTGAAATTAGTCTACTACATTTTCTTACACTGTTTACTCTCCAAATGCATCAATCACGACATCCACCACTCATAGAAACACACAAGTTTAGATCTAATAATGAAGTGCAGTTATATCAAAGAGATGAACACGAGAAATCGGTGTAAGGCCCTTGGTTGAGACCCAGACCATCTTTTCGCATTGCCTTTGTTGTTGCGACGCGCACCCAACAACAGCTTTGCATATAATCGCTTAAAAAGGCAGAACTTCACTAAACAAAATCTTATAAGCTCATCTGTGGATGTCTTATAGCAACAGAACGCAATCAGAGCTTCGGTATCGCACGTGCTTTTGAAACGTGAAGCCGTCGGCGGCTATGTTATTGTGACCACCATTCAGAGGCGTTTGACTGGAGCCGCTAGGAAACATTTCGATTTCGAAGCATCCTGCAATGTCTGAACAAGAGAAACTCAACGTATTGCGACTTTTTCCTTTACCGATTCTCTTTTAACACACCACCGCTGCAAAACTATAATAAACCCATGACAATGGACTCAATTACACAGAACTCAAAGAAATTTAGTGGTACATCACATGAGAGATGAAAACCGCAGCCTTATAGAATTCTAACATGTCTATAAAAATATAAAATGTAAAAGTCTCACCGCTATCCTCTCTCTACGCCTCGGAAGATCTTGATCGTTGTTGGAATATCTAACCATATATCTGACTATATATACACGTTAGCAAACTATTACCGTTGCAAACCAATTAACTGAGTAATTAAGGGTACAAAAGGCGTGCCCTACGTATCACCATGTGTGACCACAACAAGAGGTAAGCATCAGGATATGTTTATATAAAGGACATCATACAGCTTGGAGGCGCACTAACGCTTGCACAACAACCTTGCACAAAGGCATAACTAACATTGAGCGGCCTATGATTAACAGCGGATAGTTTTAGACGGAAGCTCTGTATCAGGTCGAACCTACCGAGGCTACATGCAGAATGCTCAGGCGCGGAGCAAGCCCAACAGCGCCGTGTACTCATGAAGCTGATGTACACAATACAAATCACGAAGGACGCTCCTAGCAAACTCCACAGTAGCTTACCTAGCTTGCAATAATTGTTTACTTAGTTATATAATAACTTACTCTGGTCGATGTGTCCACCAAGATACTCCAGTGGCATATGACCAAATGTTGTGCGCGTCTAGTTGTAATTCCACTCTTTGACAAGTTCAATTTAAAAATTTCTCGTGAATGTGGTTTCATATTTAATGTTAAGTATTCACTGGGTTACTGGGCCACACGGCACATTTTGACAAGCTAAGCAGCTTTCCTTCTGATTTCCTTATTTCACCACATTCCTGCAAATTGTGCATGCTACGATGAATTCCGTTTTCTCAAGATCAGCAGGAAAGTTTTAATATCTGCTTATGCTTTGACCTTACGCTACATCTAACAGATGTATGATACTACCACATGCCTATTATTTTCTAGCATTTGAACTACGAAGCTAACTCCGAGCACTTTTATTCACATTCGTAATAGCTGCTTTATGTAAGGAATTGCGTGTTAAAACATCTGGTAATACTTGCATCAAGTTACCTTTGGTCGTAGTCTTTTTGAAGCACGCAAGCTTCAGTTTAAAGCTGTGTGCAAAAAGATTTGAATTGCCGAAAACGCTGCTGCCGAGACGAAACGCCATAAGATAGAATATGCCCGTCGCAATACGTGCGCAATCCGGTTATGATAGAGATCAGAGGCCTCGGTCTTCGGTTTTCATGATCATGCGGTCCGTTTAAAAGGATCACATGAAACGTCGAAATATTAGCTCATGTTAAGTTGCAGCCTCTTTTGCCAAGATGTGTTCGCATCTACGGCCTTACCTAACTTACTAACTAACTAACTTATCTAATAACTTACTTCAAACTTCTTCTTCTTCTTCTTCTTCGTCACCATATCTCTGAACGGCTTTACCGAACATGACTGACGTGGGCTCTTGCATGACTTGACAAGAAACTCCATTCTACTCTCTCTTGCGCAGTTCTCATAATAACCTACGTCCCCACTTCGTAGCTTTTCAGTGTGGATGCCGTCCTTGTTGTTCTCGGGCGTCTTCTGTTGGCTGTTCCATCTACTCTACCGTGCAGTGCAAAATTTGCTATCCTGTTCTTATCCATCCGTATCACGTGTCCCAGCCATTGATGCTGTCGTTCATGTACGCTTTGCAAGATTATTTCTGGTCGAGAGCCCTTCTGATATCTTCGTTCCTCATCTTGTCCATGATGTTTACTCCCAGGATCTTTCTGAGCGCTGCCATTTCGAACACAAGTAATCTCTTGTCGTTGGCGCTTCTCAGCGTCCAAGTTTCGCATCCACACAAAGCAATTGGTACTATGAGTGATCGGTACAATCGCACTTTCGTTTCTCTTTTGACGTGCTTGTTTTGCCAGATGTTGTCCAACTCGCTCATTACTTTCAAGGCAGTGGCTGTCCGTAATTTGATTCCCTCCGCGCTGTCGCAATTATCAGTCAGAGTGGTCCCAAGGTATTTAAAGCTATTCAAATGCCGTAAGTTCTTTTTTCGTAGCACTAGTCCTTCCTCGATAGGCTCCTTAACTATTTGCTCGTCTATCGTACTTATTATCATCCATTCTGTCTTGGTCTCACTTATCTCTGGTCCATACCTTGTGCTGACCTGATCAACGTTATCCAGGAGAAGTTGTGCTTGTCTGAGCTGTACGGCTTACAGTGCAATGTCATCGGCAAAAGATAGGTTGTTGATTGTTTTGCCGTTTATATGTACGCCAATGTCCTCTAGTCCATCGAGTGCCTCACGCATTATATGCTCCAGGTAGATGTTAAATAGATCTGGTGA
>QQSS02182305.1:0-14135 GCA_003687565.2 Craspedacusta sowerbii
CATACATACATACATACATACATACATACATACATACATACATCATACATACATACATACATACATACATACATACAAGATTGAGCCAACAAACAAATAATACAAAATAATGCTTACTCCGTTCGTTTTTTCTGATTTCTTTTTAATTAACTGCTATTACATACTGACGTTTTCACATTACCTGAATATTTCCCATATACAAGATCAAGACACTTGTTGTGATCGTTGCAACTCGGCTAAAAAAGGAAAAGAAAGCTACTCATGCCAGGGCAAATATAATTTCTTCGAGCTTAGCCATCTCTTTTCATCGACCCCATCTTGGTTTCAGGTATTAAAAAGTGAAAATACGACTCCTAACAAAGCGCGCACTATAAGTAACCGCTAGAAATGCGCGGTAGATCAGGACCACTGCCACAGTAGGCAGCAACAACACTTGAGAGAAGCACCACTCATAAACCAGAGGCAAGGATTTCACGAAGCTTTTTAAGCAATCTGAATACAGTTAACGAAAATTAAACAACTTAGTCCTCGTATTTCCAGACATAAAGAAGCGTTTCCTTACGTGCTTAGCAGATGCAAGTGAATACTGGTAACAAAAAAACTAATAAACTAATATTTTCTCGAAGCAGATATCACTTATTATCACTTACTATCACTTACTATCACTTATATCACTTACTATAACTTATTCACTTATAAAACAAGTTAAGGTAGATCTAACGAAATGCAAACAAATTAGCCCTCGCGTGTCCAGAGACAAACAAACATTTCTTCGCGTGCTTAGCAGATACAAGTGGTTACTGTTAATCTTTATTAAACATGGTAAGGTCAAGAGATTTTAAAAGCACACAGAAAATCGCACTTAGAAGGACCACTCTTGGAAGG
Organism: Craspedacusta sowerbii; assembly: GCA_003687565.2. Lineage (NCBI taxonomy): Eukaryota > Metazoa > Cnidaria > Hydrozoa > Limnomedusae > Olindiidae > Craspedacusta > Craspedacusta sowerbii. The sequence goes on from QQSS02182305.1 coordinate 886, forward strand.
ACTTCCCAAGTTTAGAATCGCTCAGATGAGAAGGTAGTATTTAGAATGCTCAGATGAGATGGTAGGCAGCCTTGGTGACAAAACCAATGAGGCAGCTAGAAGCATTGAAACGTTTACAAACCTAAACAAATACCGCCTCCGTAGCAAATGACATTAGACTGCCGCGACGTAGTTGGAATTCCACCTGCTGCTTAGAGGCAGAATAGAGCAAATTTTCCATCATCGCATCCCTCTTTAATGCTCATCGTTTTTGAGTAAAGCCTATTCAAACTTACATCTATGCTCAGCTAACTCCGGAGTAGTAAAAGTAAAAAAACTTGGACGTATAGGCGTTTCCGACATAACTCACAAGGTCCATTTTACAGCATCAACAGCCTTGATAAAACTAACAAAAATTTTAGTTCGCGAGAAGGGCGGGCCAAACAATAAAGACGAAATTCTTGGCTCGCAAAAAGAAGGGCTTATCTTCAGCAGGATTCAGCAAACCTACAAACGGCAGATTTCAAGCTACATCACAACGAACCCAGAATACAGAACTTCACCTGAGCAGTACCACGTGCAAATCCTTTGCATCTTTCGTAGCGCTGTCTCTGTCCTTGGTTAGATTGAAGATGCAGGCTCTTTGGAAAAAAAAAAAGTTTAATGAAGCATCACTAATTGTGAAATTACGTGCTGAAATAAACATACCATCTCTATAAGACGCACATAATAGTAGAAATACACGAACCAGGGTTGGCAGACTGCACTTGGGTCGGGTTTGAACCATGGACCCAACCAGCGACGGGGCCAAACCCAAACACCACACCCATCATCCGTTGAGGGAAAAAGAAAACGCTTTGTTGGGTAAACACGACGGCGTATACCAGCTGGGCAACAACTGGTCGCTAAATATAGAACAGCAGTCCGTTTAAGTGCATCAGCTCGACACACGTAATAGTTTTATTTTACTGCAGTGGAATCAGTTAGCTGTCGCCTATGTAAGAGGTTTCACACTTACGTCCATGGTGCACGGTTGCGACTGTACGACGATTGGCCAGTAGCTCATCTAGGCATCAGGTGTCGTAAACTGATTATGAAAATGGCTTTGTGAAACACGACCTTAAACTTGAAACGAAAAAAAAAAAGCTATTCCCATATTTTAGAAAGGAAAAGCGTGACTGATCGCACAACAGGACAGCGGTTCTATTAATCAACGCGCCATTATTGCCTTAAATCTGCTGACGCCGTCTTCCTTGACTTATCTTACAATTTTCTTTGAACGTAATCCAAAAACAAACTTATGATCAATCAAAGTCTTTCTCGAAAATAGTCCGTTGATAACATAAAGATTCACTGTCTTCATGTAAATATACGACGCACAATAAATCTTGACATGGAAACAGACTTTAAATGAAAATGATTGTGATCAAACTATCAACCGAGGGGAAGATCTCCTAAAAGCAAAACGCTAATTAAGCAGGGATCACCCGCAGTCCAGTGCGAATGCGTCATTCTAATTGTTTACATTCGCATTGTCACGACAGTAATAAAGACTACACTTTAACATAGCATTAAATTATGTGAACTATTTTAAGAAGCAAAAATAAGAGACAGGGGTAGACCATGTTAGCAAGTGAAGAAGTTCAGAAGGATCAGAAGAAACAGTCAATGATAATCGTGTAATCGCATCTAGACATAAGCAGCAAGCAGCATGGCTTTCATTGCATTCGTAAAAATGTGTTTTGGTACAGAAAAATCTACCCCAAGATTTAAAATTTGGTTGTGCTGCAAAGCACCCTGGTATTTCATGCAAGTACTTCCATATCTTTCCGCTTTTCTTCTTGGAATAATTAGGTGAGGTTTTGCAAATAACCTAGTAATTTTTCCCGGTTTCCTTGTAACTAAAGTAACTGCGGAACGCCTGTGGGAGGTTATCGTTTTTCCAGTCGTAAATGAATTCATACTTTTTCATTTTTATACTGTCTTCAAGTTTCGAAATGCCTGATTTGCAAAATAATGGCGAAGTTGGCTCTTCTAGATCAGCAGACGCAATTGTTCTTATTGCGCGCTTCTGCAGAAGCTTCTGTAGTCTTTTTAGTTCCGCTTTGCTGGCCTGACCCAAGACTATAGATTCGTATGAAAGATGAGAATAGAAAAGACGAAGTACAAGCCTCGTAAAGTATTTGTGTCAACAAAGTCGCAAATTTTTAATAGCAGACCATTAGTGACGCAGAGTGTTTTTCAAGTTCTAGTTTTCTCAAGTATATGAAATTTTCACTGAAGATGTTGATCTAACAGGACACCTAGATATTTAACTTTGCTGGAAAGATAAACCTTGCATCCTCTGATTTTTAATGTGAGTCGAGCGCGGCAGGATTTGTGTTTTGGTAGAAAGAGGATTAACTCAGTTTTCTTGGCGTTCAGGGACAGTCGGTTTGCAGAGAGCCAGTCTAAGATGACTTGCAGTTATCTCGACGTAGACTTTCTCATTGTTTTAACTTACTTACTGTGGAATGAGAGAGTTGTGTCATCAGCAAAGTGGTAGGACATGGAGGATCGAATGCACATGTGAAAGTCGTTAATATACAATAGGAACAGCAAAGGAAATAAGGTAGAACCTTGAGGAACACCATGAGAGAATTTTAATGGATCAGATTCCGCATTCAAGTAAATATAACCGGAACCACTCGAGGCATTTTCCCCATATTCCGTAGGTGCACAACTTGTCCAATAATATTTTTTGGTTTACAGTATTAAAAGCTTTCTGAAGGTCAAGTAATAGCGCTCCAACAAAGTTTCCCTTGACTAAAGACGTTTTGATGTAGTCCGTAACGTTAATCAGTGCATGACAAGTTGAGTGCCGCTTCCGAAACCCAAATTGGAGGTCATACAGAACTCTATGCTCTTCAAGGTACGTGCGCATTCGCTTTACATACATCTTCAAAAATTTTGCTGATATTTGATAAAAGCGATATAGGTCTGTAATCGCTGCAGTTTTCTTTTGATGCAGACTTATATATCGGTGTTACTTTGGCAACCTTCAAGATTTCGGGGAAAACGCCTTGGGGTTGAACGATTCGTTTATAATGAATGATGGAGGTGCCGACACATAGTTGGCCCTCGCTTAAGTAAATTTGAGGGTATACTAAAGGGACCGCTGGCTTTGCTGTTGTTTAGTGAGTTAATTTTAAGAGCAACTTCATTTGGCCCGATAGGATGTAGAAACATACTGCAAGCTAGTGGATGTGGCATGAAGTACCGAAAACTCTTTCCAGAAGTAGATATTTTCTCGTCGAGCGATTGGCCAATTTGGGAAAAATAATCATTGAATACATTAGCAACGGGTTTCGGCTGCGTAATAGTGGAATTAAATTCATCGAAAATTTTTGACGGACACGATTTTTTCTTACCTGTTTGAATTATTTGATTTATGCCATCCCACGTTTTTCTCAAGCTGTTTACATGTTGCGAGAAATAATTCCGATAAAAGTCGCGTTCGCTGTGCCTAATCATTCTTACCTTAGTGTTCCTCCTTTGCTTAGAAGTCGCATCGAGAATTTCCTTAGTGCTTTGCCCTTTTCTCTTAACAGTTGCTTAAAAATTTGTTCTCTTGTATTAATCTTAGTGAGAATTTTGTTCGTAATCCACGGCTTTTCACTCAGTTGCCTTTCTTTGCGGGTAATCATTCTATCGAGCAGATTATTTATTTTGCAGACAAATGATTTCGTCAAACTGTTAGGGTTTGTTTCGTCGCTGAAAACTTTCCAATTTATTTCACTAAGTAACTCTGCAAATTCTCTTTCATTAACGTGGCGATAATCACGGATAGCAAATCGCTTTTTCTTTTTTATTTTGTGTATTATATTGTAATCGATAAACACAGAAAACTGTGCAAAATGATCAGAAATGCTGCTGGTTATGTTGCCAACTTGTGGACAGATACCTAGTATTGATGGAGAAAATGTTGCCAATAAGGGTTGGGGATCTTATTGCTACAAGAGTCGGCTGCATTATAAGAGGTTGAAAGGAATGCGAAGCTAACATGTCGGGAAATTCAGCTGTGTTCTTGCAGCAGTCATATGCCCGTAGGTTCATGTTGAAGTGGCCCATTGAAATTACAAATTGTTTCGGTAGTAATCTTACGCAGAAGCGGTTCCATATAACTAATTTCTACGAAATTATTTTTTAACAATAAAATTAGGAAATCATTACGGAAACAATTTAAAAATAACGAAATTCTTCTTGACTCAAACTTGGGTGGTTATAAATACATCCGCATATAACATTATTCTTATGACTTTGCTGAAGTTCTCTAAATGTGGACTCAACCTTATCTTCGATTTGCACTGACAGGTCTGCTCCAAGCTTTATATCACCGGCAATAAAGTTATGTATATAGAGCGCAGTTCCTCTAGCATGAGTTAAAGTTCTGGTATCAACATAAGTATATTCGTCTAAATCAGTTGCGTATACGAAGTTTTGTGGAAGCCGTGTCTCAGACATCCCTATGATCTTGAACTTATAATTTAGCAATCCAAGAAGTAGGCGTAGTTCTTCGTGGTGCTAAATAAGGGAAGCTATTTTCATAAGCAGGACTCCAAATGACGAGTCAGAGTTCAAGCGTAGCTTACTAAATTCAGAAATGTTATGGTACTTAGATGTATTGCTGCTGCAGATAAGCTCGTCAAAATTAGCAGACTGTCCTTGTATTGCATTTAACAATGACCTCACCCTGAATGAAGGGAAGCTATTGAGATTTAGAGATTCTTGATAAAATCCTGCAAGTATTTGTTGCAACGGATTGTCGTCTGCACCGCTTAAAGGCAGTTCCTTTTGAAGGCATACAGTACACTTCCGCGCATTAGATGAGTGTGAGTAGTTGCAGTTACTTGCCGAGGAGCATTTTATATGGAAGTAAACTTCGCAGGGTGCTTTGCTTGTGGAATGGAATCCACTTTTTGCATTTTGCACACTTATCTTTGGATGATATTTTCATTATGCGATACGGAGGAGAGAAGATAATAAGGAGTTGACGGGTCGGGTTAAAAAAAACAAACGCACGAAACGAAAGCATGCGCGTTTCGAAGCCTACCGAAACATTTACCGAACAACGACGCAATTTTCAAGTTCAAGTACTTATGAACTTGTGGACAGCTTTAACAGAAGATTCATATAGCAGCCATATAAAATCAAGATTTCCAGAGCAAGTCGCCGTATCAAGAAAACAAAGCGTACATGCCACTGCATAGCTTAAAAGATACAGTATCAGTTATATATATAAACTTACGTTGCAGCCATTTGCAATTGCAAGTAGCCCTTGTACCTCATCATTGCATCCAAGATAAGCTACAATCAAGGACGACACATTGCAAGTATGCATTATGTTTTAAATCGCACCAAGTCCTGCAAAAACTCGGGACAAACGTTCACAGGCAAGACAGTAAGCAACTCCGACACCACACTACAGCACATGCGCAGCCTTTATTGCAATTACTCAGAAAATTCAAAACAACGATCATGATATTATAATTAGGAATTTCTAGAAAATATTTGGGCCGGCCATAAAATTACCTCGACATTACAAAAACGCATGCACAACAGCAACATAAAGTTTTTCTTTCCAAATTTTGCTACGGAATATACCCCACGGCAAAACCTAGCGCAAAGTCAACAAAAGTTTATATTTATTCTTCAAGATCAGGGATGGATGTACACCAAAACAAATGCGAATTTCACAAACACACACACACACACACACACAAACAAACTAACACCACGCACACACACAAAATAACACCACACACGCACACACACACGCTTCAAGAAATGGAAACGTTTTGGGGGCAAACTTAGATATTGATAAAAACAAGCAGGAGACATACCCAGATATATTATCCAATGAGGAAGTCGCATGAACTATAAAATAGCAAACAGACCTGAAGCACATGGGGCCTTCGCTTCTCCCATGAAAAGGACACCTGAAAAAGCCCCTTGAATGCTTCTTTTAAGTACTTCGCTCTATTCGGATATCTTTGCAAAGCACTAATAATTTGCCGCTCAATTACAGTACCAGATATCTAAATAGAGAGTCTACCTGGTAATAATTAACCACACTTCATAAAGCGAGTGCTAAAAAGCGTCACCTTAATTGGAGCCTTGAGCAACACAGACCACACCAGAAACTTTATATGGTTGCTAAACTGCTGAAAGATTTTATCTAGTTGCTTTTCATCAATAGTCTACTCCAAATAGGGTAAGGTACTGATATAAAAAAAATCCGGCAGATAAAGAAAGGCAATACAACCATTATAAATTATATATGAAATGCATAGTAAAATGACTGAAAACAACTTTCCCCCCATTAGCAAATGCTCATTTGCAGTTAAAGTGCTATACTTTGACAGTTTAAAAAATCCGGAATACCTTGTATAATGCACTTCGATTAAGATTGGTTAATTGATACATGTGCAGTCTATAATACACTGTAAGGGTTGCAGGCACAAATACACACATAAACAAACAAACACAAACAAAAACAGACCATCAAAAACAAATAATCAAAAGGACCTACATGAAAATGTAAACAGCTTACATACTCTATTACTTGCAATAAATCTAAGCCGATACTGGTCCCCAAGCTGAGCAACAATAAGACAAATAGCACAAACAATCGAGATGCCTAACTTATGGTACTTCCTTCTACAAAAACATTTTTTAAAGGTGAAGAGCAATGGTCTTTTGGTAAACAATAACTACATGGACAGTGAAATCCCTTAAAAGACTGAGGAAACCAAAACTAAAACTGTTCCTTACTCGTCTAGATTCATTAATCATAACAAAGATGCTATTTAAGACTTCTTGGATGTATCAGCTGTGATAGATGCAAAGAAAATTTTTAAGGTGCACTATCAAGATGCTTCATTGGCCAAAAATCTTCTGACTGAAACCCTTTTCACCAAATGCATTCACAATCTTAATCAAACAAGTCTTAAAGAGATACCCCAAATCACAAAATAAAATTATTGTCAAAACTTTATAAAACACAGAAACGAAAAACCAGCTTACCTCCATATGCTTCATCACATCAGCAATTGAAGAATTAAGGCAATACTTTGAGTTCAGCATACAGAGACCTAAGAAGTCCAATTTTGGATGACTTATCAAGAAGCTTTCTATTGCAGGATCTTCGACAAGCACTATGCCTGATATATCCAGTGACTTCAGAGATTTCATTGAGCTTCTTGCAGCTTCAAGGAACTTAGTTACCTGTGAAGCTAAGCAATGATGATGGACCTGGAGCTCTGTCAGCTGAGTATCTACATTGTAGATGTCTTGAGGTTCAACATCAACTGACAAGTCAAGAACACTTAACTGATCCATGGAAACAAAACCAATAATACAGCTAACATATTGCACTGCCCACACAGAATTTAAAGCAGAATGGAGCATCAACGTTCGCAAATTCTTTCCATGCTTAGCAAAAACTTGTGAGTCTATCTCAAGAGTTTGGCAAGAGCCATTAAAATGAATGCTTAGCACTTGCAAATTTGGACAACTGCATAATAATTGCTCCCATTTGCTTATGGTAAAAGTCTTTGCATTTCCCATTACAGGGGTCGTATAACAAAGAGTTGTGAGATTTGGAAACTTTGATGCAAAGTCAACTATTGTTCCAGCTGTAACACTAACAGCTGGAAACAAATTCAGCTTTAGCACCTGAAGACTGCTAAAACTTCCTGAAAAAGAGTCTATTAGCCTCTTCATACTCCACCTGTTTGTTGCAGCTGTACATCCTAATTCTATTTCCTTCAGACTAAACTTTGAGAAGCCTTGCAAACCAGAACCAGCAGTATTAAGGTTAATTTCAGGCAACCGTACAACTTTAAGATTAAAATCCTGGCCAGAATGAAAAATGCTCAAAGTATCATTTGTAATGCAGCTCCGGACAGATAAGTGGTGCAGTAACTTTTCTGCCATTTTGTCAGGTATGAAAGGGTGGCCAACAAGACCTTGCACTTTTTGCATGTCACCATTTCCACAGGCATGCACGTCATGAGTTGTCAACTTTTGAAGATTATCAACGATTGTATCCAAGCAGGACTCTTGTAATAGCACAGGTGAAAGCTCCCAAACTTCATCGTACAAGGAACCAGTATCATTAACAGAGGAAGATTTTCCTTGCACCATTTTTCAAAGTATTACACACTAAGCACCATTAGCTGAAGCATTTTCAAGCTGCCTGTCCAAAATATGAACGCTAGTATATTTCATACAATAATTCCTGAGTGAAATGAAGAGCATTCAATGTTCTAAGACTTAAAACCACAAAGTCAACAGCAAAACTCTATTCTCCAACAATTTGAACAACAATTTATATCGATTGCAGCTTCCAAGGAATCTTAAAGCTTCCAAGGAATCAGGATTCAGCAACTAAAAAGGCAGACAAAGCATTAAAAACAATCAAGACAACAACACTAAATGTCAAAATGCTGCTTATATCAAAAGATGCAATCACAAAAAGTAAAAAAGATATAAAAGCATAGCCAAAAAAGAAAAGAAAAGAAGAACAGATTGAAACTATTATAGCCATCTCCAATAGATGAACAGCCTAAAACTAACAAAGCTTCCTAAAGGCAGCAAGCTGCCAACCAAAACTTCCCTTCCATTTGCTTTTTTTTCTTCTCAAAGTCAACTCAAGCGGAACAATGCAAATTCTCAGCATCACATTCTTGGTTCCTGGTCGCGTACAACCCCAACAACAAAAATGACATAATTTTATACATGCGATGAAATTTCCGTAAATTTAATATCACAGATCACTTTTTCTTCGAAAACATACAGCATCCTACTTAGTACCCACGAATGGGGAATCATTTGTCCGTAACAAAACCCATCGAGTCGGTCGCCGGCAAGGTTGCCTACCGATGTGGTGTAGATTTACAACAGACGTCACCAAACATACACGTTTTAACTCCAAAACTCCTGCCTAATTACTCGAAAATCAAATTTCCGATTCTGAAAATATGGCCCACAAAACCAAAGATCTAAACAGTACTTCTTTGTAGAAAAAAAAGTTTTTTCAGAAACACTTTACTATTTACATGGGATTCTTCCCGCGTATCGAGCAGCTAGCAATGCCCAAGTGATTTGGGTGCAGGCTGCCAAAACTGTGATGATCTCGTGCAACTGTTCACTTGAGGCTTATGTTCTCGTGAGGCGGTGGACTCCAAGCAGTGGCTTGGCCAGTTAAGACTCCAACCAAAGTTTTCTGGTAAATCCTCAAGGCAAAGAATAAAGCTAATAATTTTAACAATTCTTAATGGGACTCCAAGCAGTGGCTTGGCCAGTTAAGACTCCAACCAAAGATCTCTGACGAGTCCCTTGGCCGGGACTAAATGTACGTAAGACTAGCCATTTGATATAACCATTGCCTGATTTCTAGAACGCTTAAGATATTATACAAAAAACGTAAATTAACCTCACAACAATGTACCCCTTAAATCAATATCGATAGCCTTTGAACCGATTTTTTGTAAAAGCATTCAGCTGAGGCTACGGGAAGTTGTAGAAGTTGCGCCTCAAACGCAAAGATAAATTACGAAAGTCGTTCTCGTGATGCGGTAAGTCGACAACGCTTCTCGCATCAGTCACATAGGCAATCGAATATGTCTTTTCCAGCCATTTCTATTGCTGCAAGTGATCAGATTAATCCCTGAAAAGCCATGCCTTGTACCAAGCTGCATCAAGGATTAGGCATTCATGGCGTTGGGGCACCATCTTTGGGGTGATAAATTTACATGGCCTTATAAAAAGCCGCCTGTACGTGTGAAACTGATGTCTAAGCGTAGCCACAGCTTTTTATATGTTCTTGTACAATCGAACAGTAATGATTATATTGGTTTTCGCCTGCCCTGCAACACCTCTAAAATAAAAAGTCAAGCTCTGCTTTTGCTCAGCAGAGCATGTATCCTTCTTGTAAATATACGCTTACATTTCGCCTTAATCAATGCGGAAGAATCAATAGAGCTTCTGCAGACCGATGAAAGCGAATGTCTGAATGCTATTCACTGTGCACTGAGTCAGTACTACATATTACCAAAAGAGACGCAGACGGGAGAGCTCGTAAGTCTTCCCTGATGCTGTCACGGGTATAGAAACAATTCCCCTTTGCTAGGACAGTTTAGCTCGTGGCATTGCACTTGCTGCGAACCAAAAATTATTTATAGACTTACCTTGCAGGGATGAGGGCAAATGTCGTATGCAGGTACACATGTGAATGTATGCATATTTGGAATGTGATACATGCAAGCGAAGTTTGAGTACACAAGAAATCGAGGTAATCCACAGGGTACACGAACGTTAGACAACATACGCAACAAAGCAAAATTTTTATTATTCTGCGTATCTGATGAAAATTACCACATTTTCCAGTTCCGCAAGCAATCTGCAAATAGAAAAGAAATACATGGAGGACAGCTTTGCACTAATAAGCCATTATATTTGAAAAGTTGCCTCGACTTTCATTCAAAAGAAACTTTAGTTCTGTTCAAATGTGCCCGCAAGAACTTACTTCATCATAGTTTTTCCCCAGGACTAAAACATAACAATTGCAACTACAATCACTGGTTTTGGTTGCTAAACATTTCATTTGATTTTGACTTTTTTAAATGGCGGATTTAAATCGGATCGGCCATGTCTATTAAAACCCCTCACAACATGGGGTACATCTCTGTCAGTTAAAAACCATGATAAAAAAACGCATAGCTTGTTTCTAAAAATTTACTTGGAATCCACAAAATGTAATCTCAGTAACACTGTACGCATATACTCTGCACGCTTTGCTGGGATTACATGCAGTGCCTTGGATGACTGAAGAGATGAATGCCGAGCATGATTTCTCATTAATGCTAGATCAGCAATATCTTACAACGTATTTTATCTCCAGAGAAGAAATAAGGACCTTCGATGGGTAAATCTTCAAAGCAAGGAATAAAGCTAATAATTTTAACAGTCTTAATTCATCGCTGTCTTTTACAGCAGAAGCGGAAAAGAACAATGGTATCTCATTCCGTGAGGCGTGGATAAACACGACAAAGCAGATACTATCTACATCGGTTTTTCATAAGCCAACGGACACTGGTCTCCTACTGCACTTCCAGAGTAATAGGGACGTTCGGTACAAGAAATGTTTAATTAAGCCGATGCTGTACAGAGCGTATCTTTTGAGCAGCGATTGGTCCGCCTTTAACAAAGAAGTCAACCATTTGCGTACAACATTTCTAAATTTGGCCTACCCGTCAGCTATATTTGACCGGATTGTATTCGATTTTGTCGAAAAGTGCATCATGCATAACTTTGATGACAGTTTCGCCGATGAGATGGTGCCATTCGTTATTCATTATAAGGATGAAAAGAGTGCGCGCAACCTAAAGCACCGTCTAAATGATCTGGCATGTAAAGTACGGGTACCTATTTAGCCAATACTCACGAGCAGAAAAATTGGCGAAATTTTTAGACCAAAGGAAGCAAAGCCAAAGATTGTCACTCAACAATGCCTTGTTTACAAATTTCAATGTGGCCAGTGCGGCGCTGGCTATATCGGCATAACAAACCCGCAACCTGCACCGATGCATCGAGGAACACAAGCAACACAAGATTTTGATCTTCACGCCGGCTTCACAACTCTGCGCAGGTGTCCCTTCAAATGAAAGTGTCTGCTAGTTGCGAGCTTGATGATCGCTCACCATAAATTCGCCAACTCACTTAACGTACAGTCAGACTCAATTGAGTTGAAACTGTTTTAGCTCGACTTCGAAGATGTGACTCTGGCGATGTGTGCTCTGCTTGTTTTTGTTTCTCGTTTTTTTTTTTTTGGATTAATGTTCGTATAGTCTGAAGATGGTCCAAGAAAGGACCGAAGTATCACAAAAATTATTAGCTTTTCCTTGTATTTTATCTTCGCATACAGTAAAGTTACCACTTATTCCTCAATCTCCTCATATCATGCCGACATGCCGTAAAGGTCAACATGCTTGAGGTTGCACGCCAGCAAACCTAAGTTACTTGACTTCGAACAATGTTTTTTTTAGAATTCACAGAAAATTTCTATTCACTTAGGATTGCTCAAACTTGTGAAGGAATAGGTTAGTATTAGGGTTAGGGTAAGGATAAGGACTATGGTTAGAGTTTAGGTTGGGGTTACAGTCAGACTTAGCCAACAAATAAATAAATAAATAAATAAGCGAAGTCCGGGCCAAAGCCTCTCCATTAGTAATGACTGAAGACTGGTCGCCATTTTATGAGCATAACTGCCACGAGAATGCGTCACATCAGACCAATCGCAATGGACCATTTACTGAGAAGTAAACAGTAGATTTATACCCTCTTCGGATCATTTATATTGGCAGTGCAATGCCAAGAAGGTATCACCAAATCTAAAGAAAGAAAGAAAGAATGAATCAATTACTCTACAAATTTTATCCAAACTTAGGGCAGCCAAGCCACTGGTTGCTTTGGTATTTCATAATCGAGGTATAGATGTAAGTTTTCCCAGATCTTATTTTGGTCAAAATGCCAGGAGATACTGGTTCTATAGAGTCGTTTGCATTATTATTGTCTCATTGTAATGTTGTTTAACTTTAGCAGGAACTCAATGGGCAGGTAAGATTGGAATCTTAAGATTTTTTCCATGTTTTCAATTTTCTTCTGTTTCTGAAAGATTTTATTCAGTTGCAGGCATGCTTTCATTTCGAGATTTTTAGTTCCGAGCCGAGAATGGTGGTCGTAAGCATATGATAATTGGTGCCGTAAAGGTGTAATCTTGAAGGAGAGGCCTCATTAACAAACGCGTTTATCCGTCTTCTTGAATGTCATTCATGAAGATGAAATATTAATGAAATATTCCCAGCAACGCCAGAGATTTTCTAAACTTTAGCGTTATTTGACGCGTAAGAATGGGTCGTATGATTAGAGGTTCACAGTCAGGATGACTTCAGCGTGTTGAATCGGCAATCGGCTAAGTTGTTCGGGACGCATATTATGAAAGTGCACTACATTCTAGCAACAGGGCAAAATCTGACCAATCAGATCACAAGTTAAAAAGTTAGAAAGCGGGATTTCCTACGAAAGACTCGAACACATAAGCGATTAGGATTAACCACGCGGAGAAGTGCTGGTGCTGGAAGACAGTGGACTACCTGTGTAATGGGGACAGGCAAGCGATGTTTGTCAAGGCTTATCGAATGCATTGATAGCATTGCCTCGATTTACAT